>CM069441.1:105921131-106174889 GCA_035610835.1 Ophiura sarsii
TTGGAAATAAAGTGATATCTTTTCAACCAAAAATCGGTCAAAAGTACCCACCAAATCGCACCAAATGGCTTCGAAAATTGAAAAAAATTGAGCGCTGAGGGTGGCACCTTTGTACTTAGCACATCACTAACAAAAATGCATTTACAATTCAATTTATTTTTTGGACAGCCAATAGTCCCCCCCCCCCCCCCCCCCCCCCGCCCCCCCCCCCCCCCCCCCCCCCCCATCAAAATTAGAGTAAAATACAGATCTATGTTCATAATGAATTAAGTCATTTTTTCAGCAAGACCAGCAGCCCAAGAGAACTGTGCAATAGGTATGTTTTTGGTAATCAGACTAAATTAATATACTTGGAGAAGGCGAAAACAGTAGCTGAATGGTAGCCTAAATCGTGACACTTAAATTGTTATAGTGTGTTGGTTTGTATGCACGTTCTGGAAAATGTGCATTCTAAATCGTAACCCATATTAAGACGATAAATTTGCTACTGTACAGTATACTCTGATCCCCGATAGATTTACTCTTTAATGTTGTGAACCATGGCAAGTCCCACCTGCAGAAACTAAGAAAGTCATACTAAAAAACTAGAAATGTTTGCAAATTTAAAATTGTGTGAATCAGCGACACTGGCCTTATCAAATGGCATTAAACATTTTGGGAAATGTAAACTTCCACGCATGTTTGCAGGGCAAATTGGAAAATGTCTGTGGCATGAATTTTTTGCAAGTGATCCACAGAAAATTTGCAAATCTAAAAATGCACAAAAACATTTTTGGTTAATAAACAGTAACCCTCTCAGGATAGTGACCTTTGGATTGAGTGTCACACATCAGTGAACAGTGATTGCCACATAGAGCAAGTGACTATATTTTATAAATGGCCTATTCAACTATTTCAATCAATAATTCAGTACACAGTGTTAAAACTGTTATAATGTATTTTGCACCATTGAAGATTTTAAAACATCTTTATTTTACGGTCCTATAGTGAGACTGGGAGTACAATTTACCAATATTTGTTAACCAAGAATAATGATTGATCAGTCACTACAGGCCCTAATTAAATTATGTTCCAGAATTATGTATGCTTTGTGTCAGGTTGTTTTGGGTTAATGCAGTGGTTCCCAACCTTTTTCTGGTGGTGACCCCATTCCAGAAACCAGCATCAGAACGCGACCCCTCACAGAACAAAGTCATGTGTGTTATGAATATGATACAACATTATAATTAATGTTATTTTTCGTGGAATTAGGCTAGTCTGCGACCCCATGGGATGGGAACCACATGGTTAATGCATAGTTTAGTTTCTTTAAAATTGCAAAATTGAGTAAAATGTATGACTGAATTCCTATAATTAAGTAGCCTCACCAATTAGTTTAATTCATAAAAATTAATGCCAAAATAATAATAATAGTTCAACATTCATGAACATTTTTTGTTCCAATGCCCCAATTACAGGGTGCCCCAAAAGTGTTGAAATCTTTTTATATAAAGCTGTATATATCTCCAGTCAAATATTAATTCACAGTATAGAAATAAAATCATAATTGAATAGAGGATTTTTTTTTTTTTTTTTGGTACCAATAACACAATAACAGCTATCTGTGTAAAGTACAGATGGGTAATCGATGCAGATAAATGTTTTATAGCCTCAGTTTGGGAAAAGTATGCAAACAAATTATTCATAGTGTCGTCAAGTGTGTTAGTGTGATAGACCTGGCAGAGAATTCTTTGGGTCTATTCACTGACCCATTCAAGTGGAAGATCCCGGGTTCAAATCCTGGCTGGTATTCCGAAATGTTGATGGTATCAGTTAATTATTACAAATGGTACATGGCACAGTGGCCTGTGTTTTATATTATTTTATGCATGAAAATTGTGCGCCCATGTCAAAAATTGTGCATGTAAAGATGGTATACTATTTAAATTACATTCTGGGCATAATGTTTATTATTTTCCCGGATTATCTAGGCCTACTTTAAATTGTTGACATGTTAGGGCTACGTAGTTACAAATAAAAATGTTTCATATATAATCAAAAATTTCCGAGATGCAATTGAGCAAATTTTAATTTACCGCCCGCCCTAGAAATGGTTTGTCCCGGCCAGTTTACTGTTGGGCCTTTGTTACGCGTTCCATGCATGCGTGATTGGCGTCTCGCCGCCACAACCACTCCTAGTCTCCTTCCCTATCATACTTCATCTTCAATAGGAATATTGTTGATTCTAACAAAAGTTTAAATGTATAAAACGCTTTGAATGGTGTTTAGCAGACATTTGCATTGGAAATTGCAGTTGAATATCATGCCAAATGAGGGCGTTTTACAATAGATTTGTCAAAAATCGCCAACATTCTAGCAGGCATACTGTATGTAAAACACTATAATTTGCGCTAGGTCGTATCCAGGACTGTTTTGATGGGAGGGGCAGGGGTAGAATTTCGGCGCGAATCCGCTTATAGATTCGCTTGAAGATTCGCGCAAAATCACTACCGGGTGAATCCAGGTGCATTCGCGCGCGCAAAAAAAAATCTTCTTCTAAGTCCAAAACAGGACCTTAGATGACTGGTATTTGACCCTTAGTCAACAAACATGCCGAATTTGGAAGTTGTGCAAGCTTATAGCCTTATTCTTGATATTATTTTCATTAATTTCGCAATAATCCATGGATTCTCAAAATTGGCGAGAATCCATGGATTCTCGCAAAATCCTTCCGCGAGAATCCTAACAGATTCGCGCGGTTGGTTACGAAATTCTACCCCTGGAGGGGGCAAATATTGTATCTTTGTGAGCAGAGCGAGCGACCAATGGGTGGAGTCATAAAAACATCCGGGCAAAATGTATCATTTATAACACTAAAAATTGATCCAGTATGACGTTTTTAACGTCCCCCACATAATATTTGGTGTGGTTCGAGACTATTTTTATAAACTAAAATGGTCATGGAAAACTTTCCTGAAGCTATCTTGCTCAGCTTGAATGATGAAACATTGAAACTAATACACACAAAGCGCGCACAAATTGGCATTTGTAACACTTAAAACGTCCAGTATGAAGTTTTTAACAACCTTCGCATAATATTTAGAATATTTACAGTGGTTTGAGACCCATTATAATGTTGAAATCTGTAGGAAAAATTAGCGTGAATCCAGCAAAAAATCTTAGTATTTTTACGAAAATAGTCCAGCAAAAACATATCTGACGCCCTTTTGTTAAGGTTGAATTATAAAACATTGAAAGATTGAAACTAATACTGTACATTACATGTACGTGCAAAGCGCGCAACATTGGCATTTTTAACACTAAAAAGGTCTGTATTTGGGGACGTGACCCTGTAAATATGTACCCCCCCCCCCCCACCTATGCCTCTACATGTAGCCTACCCTTCCTCCTCCCCTACTTCCTTCTCTTTCTCTTGTTCTCCTCTTCATCATTTTTTTTTTCTCTTACTCTTTTTTTAATGAGGGGGAGGGTGGGGGCATGACCTGCTGGGCCACTGACTTTGTGAGTAGGCCTACTGGTATTCAATTTTGCAAATCCCCATCCCTTACAAAATTTGCGAAAAGGTGCATTATCCCTAACCGGTGTGGCTACATGTCTTTGTGCATAATCGGGAAAAAGTACTATATTTTTGACCCGAAAAATCACCCAGCACCCCCGAGATTCGATCGCGGGACCATCCGCACCCAAGTCTGTCACTCTACCAACTGAGCTAAACTCCCAGCGCATTATGGGCCATTCCACAAAAATGGGACCACTTGGGTTTTTATCATTCTTTGATCCGGGAAATCTTACTGCAAGTATATCACAATGTTTATTAATATTATGGTAAAACTCGATTAAGTTCTACTCAGAACACCATGGTTTGCCATACTTTAAATGACATTATCAGGTTCATATGTGTACTGAAAGGCCCTCAAAACCACCAAAACACTGTTTCCACAGCTCGATATCTCAATTTTATGCTGCTGAATTTAATTCTCAATTCAAG
This sequence comes from Ophiura sarsii, assembly GCA_035610835.1. Lineage (NCBI taxonomy): Eukaryota > Metazoa > Echinodermata > Ophiuroidea > Amphilepidida > Ophiuridae > Ophiura > Ophiura sarsii. The sequence goes on from CM069441.1 coordinate 105,925,120, forward strand.
TTTTTGTAATATATATTTTGGTACGAGTAAATGTAGCAAACGTATCAAACCAAAATATAAAGGCATTTAGTTCTGCCTACATTAATCTTAACGTGCACTTTTAATATCAAATGAACTTTCCACGAAATGTGTGTAATTTCCGATATCCGCACAGCTAGCATTCCAACATAAACTGAATGTATTCAATTTGCAATCGTTTATGAACAATCCCCTAGTAAACCCACCACGCTATTAAAATTATATCACCTCGTAAGTCTCTGGCGCATCATTTGGGCTATAAAAAATGTTGAAGTTCAGTATTTCAAACGACTGTTTTAAGCTTGTGAACTCCGTTAATGGATATAAGTAGTTGTATTCTGTTACCGTATAAAATGTAATATATTATAGGTCCAATGTTTTTCTCACCATTTGTGTTGAAAAAAATAGAAATGCAACCATAGCTTGCAGAAGGTCCGAAAAGGGATGAAAATTTAAAAGGCATTATCGTGAACGGCGTTATCCTGTAAAGTGTTATCACCCTCATTTGAAGAAAACATTGCAAGAGCACAATCTTTCTTCTTTGGAAAATCTTTGAGAAGTCTAGATACAGCAGCGAAACATTGAAAACAGTGAGTTTGCTTCTTCTTTTGTGTTCTATATAACGCATTTCACTTGTGAACCAAACGGTTTCTTCTAGAATATGCTGTAAGTGTAAATATATGGCTCGTAGTCCACATATGAGTGTTTACTACCGCGCTACACATAGCCAAATCGCTATATTTAGCAAGTATTGAGCATGTGCTTTGTTTTCTTCAGGGTTATTTCGCGTGTGTATGTCAGGATAACCATGGATAACGCTGTTCACAGGGATAACGGAATTTAACCTAAAATGTCCATGGATATCAATCAAAAAAAGAGAACAACTTCACAATATGCGATGCAGTGTGCATGTAATTTAATACTTGTGGGCAATTCCAAGCAAATGTCAACCAAATAGCCAAAATTTCAAATGTGCATCCAAAGTTGAATTCTATGCCTATAATGTAGGCAAGAGTCCAAAGTTCAGGAATTTTTAGTTTGTTTAGTGATACTATGTTTTTTGATGTATAAACTAGCTAATTAGCATAAATTTGCATATTTGCAGCTTACAAAATCAGTGAAAAGGCTTGTTTTTATTTATTCCATATCTTTTAGACACATACATGTAGGTATGATGTTTAAATAAATGTCAGGCACAATAGTAGTACTGATGGGAAAAGTTTTGATATAAATTTAATTTTGATCAATGGCCAATTAGCCTCGTTAATCCAGGTAATTAGTATGCATTGCATAATCTCATGTCATTCCGCAACGCAAAAGTACAATTTTTTAGGATAGCAAGAAAAAAAATGTTCCCTATTTTCATTTAACTATTTTTTCTCTGCACACAATTGACATGCTTCACAATCACCAATTTTTTTGTGGAAAATTCTGTTAATTAATAGCCCTAACGAGCGTTGCGGAATGACGTGTTGCGGAATGACGGTGCGGAATGACAAAGGTATTAATCCCTATATTTAGGCAATTTATTGAGCAAATTGTGATATTTTTGTGTACTTGGTATAAGATCATCCTTATTTATGATAATTCATTCAAATATGGACTCTAAACTTCTAAAAAAGTTTCAAAATTGATGAAAACTCATAATTTGCTGAATTAGGCAACTTTGATGTGCAAGCTGTTGAATTCGGCAACTTTATCACAAAATCATGGCTACTTTACCTGTAAATGATGATTTCAATGTGAAAATAGTTGGGTTACTTGTATTAACGAATTTGTAACATATGAAATGCCACTGATTAATTACTCTTTCTTTTATTTTTTATGCATATTAAAGCATAAAAACATGTTTTTTCTTTTCTCTATGGAGTTTTGCACACAAATTCACACTGTCATTCCGCAACGTCATTCCGCAACACCTACTTTTATTTTTTGATGACCTACTAGAAATCCATATGCAAATTAGGATACTTGGAAGCGCAGTCTAATTTTTTCCCTAGGTTTATTTTTTGAGTATCAATCGCTATTATCAAATAAAGTTGTAAAATGGGGAGTAACTACAAATCTCTGGGTTTTACACCCAAAAGAAAGTGGATTTTTGTGTGTAAATATTATTCCGCAACGCGTGGAATTGCCCTTGTAGTTAATGTAATGGTACATACCCCTTTTAAAACAAATCTGCATTGAGACTAATCAATGCGCGTGATAATTTGTTGTTTACCATCATTTTCTTAACCCTAACCCACAAAAGCTGCAATACCCCTAAGATCCTGAGTACTACAAATTACTATTAGTAATTTGTAGTATTTAGGTCTCCAGCTACTTAATAAATTAACAAGTCTAGTTGCTCAAAGCACTAAATACTATATATTACTACTAAACAGAAATGAGCCTAAGAACTAAGTACTACGGATTACTATGACAGTTAGTATTTTGTAGTACCTAGTTCTTTACCCCATTTGGTGCAGATAGACTGAGATAGTATTCTGTAACATTTAGTTCTTTACCCACATTTGGAAAGGGCAATTATATAGAATGTAAACACAGGCAATTTGTTTGGAAACACAGGCAATTAGTTTGGAAACATAGGTAATTGGTTGCACTCTAGTAGTATTTCTTCCTATGATATGGAAGGTAGGTGTTTGATATAATTTTATTATTTGTAACTGTTTTTGTGTACTGATTTTTAGGGGAGATGTATTTTATTTTATTTTATTTTTTCATTTAAAGGTGGTGGAATGTATAAACCTTTGTCTCATTTGAACTGAATGGCTATTTGTTTTTGAGTGCTTTGTTCAAGAACTGAAACACTTAGAGTAAACTGTGTCATCATTGGGGGATAACCAATGTTTTGGTTTTCATCCTTGATGATTACAAACAAAACAAAAACAAGATCGTTAAACTATATAGCTATTCAGTTCAAATGGGACAACGGTTTTAACATTCCACCTTTGTTCAAGAACTGATTTGCTTAGAGTAAATTGTGTCATCTTTGGTATTCATCCTTGATGATTACAAACAAAAACATAAAAACAAAACAAAAATCAAGACACCCCCTATAGAAAATAAAACCAACCTCAAAAGTGCCAGTACCCAGGTGCTATTACAACCCTAACTTACCTAAAGAACTAAATGTTACAAAATACTATTACTCCATACTGCACTAAAGAACTAGGTACTACAAAATACTATCAGCACTGTTACAATGCTGCTAAAGAACTAGGTACTAACAAATACTACCGATAGTATTAAGTAGTATCTGGGGGGGTTAGGGTTAAGTTTGAACGAGTGTCGCATCTCTTTTAAATTTCAATATTTGTAACAGAAAAAAACTACCGATGTCTGTGCATTAATCACGAAAGAGTACATAGGATACACCAAGCCCACATCAGTTGCAAACTAATTACAAATCTATGTAATTTACAAAGGTAGGGATGTTCATATCATTGACTACAAAGGGCAACATTTTTTTGAAAAATTGTAGCCAAAATATGTGGAAAACTTCATGTTTACCTAGACTTTTAAATCCAGCGAAAAAGGAAGACACTAGCTGGGATGTATTCACCGATGTCTAACTAACCACACAAGCAACTGGATATCATGAAAGTAAAGCCCATTAATTTTAAGCTAAAATATTTTAAAATTTGCATGACTTGACCAATTTTAGCAATAAGGCAAACTATGTTTGGTTACAACTTCGTGATTATTCAGCCTGCAGACATGGTTGAACCATCATTTTTTATTGTGTTGTTTCCATGTCGGCCTACATGTATTCCTTTTTCAAAGAGATATTTTTATTTTCAAAATTTTATGATCATGCCTTAACAACTTTAGGTAGGAATCATCGTTAAAATAAAGTTAATATATGTACATAAAACGTACAGCACTCGATATTACCGTACTGACGTGTGGTGAGGAGGGCCCGTTGTAGAGATTGCTCGTTTGTGTTTTGTTTTGTGTTGTTTAACCCTAACACTTCCCCCCGCTTTTTCAGAATTTTTTCTTAAACAAGGAAAATCGACAAAAATATCCCCCCCCCCCCCCCCAGATCCCCCCGGGATTTGATCCAGGGACCTCTCGCACAGGGATTCCACACTTCACCACGGCTGTCAAGCACAGTTCTGGGCAGTGTATTGCCCAGACTGTATTGGGTCCATTTTTTTTCATCAAAAAACTTCCACGCCGGGTGGTACCAACGTGCCCAGTCGTGGTATTTTGGGGTATGGTAGTGTTAGGGTTAATAAAGCTAGTTGATTCAGGTTGATATTTACACATTCGATGATGCTGTGCCGAGGCTGAAGTGAAAGTGAAAGTACGCACAGGTCCCACGCTAGCACTACATAATTCATGTAATTGGTATCTGCATTCACGCAATAGAATCAGGGATTCTATTAATTTTGGGATAGGAAAGTGCTATTACGTAGCGAAAACGGTCCCTTTTGCATATTACATAAATTAGGGTAATCGTCCGGAATGCGTCCCTGACCGGCGTTTAACGAGTTTAACAATGTTTAACCTCATTTTTGGTCAGCATAGGTTTGGGGGCGCCGTAGATTTACACAGTCGACTGTGGCCACGCAAAACCTAAATTTGAATTTGTAGTGAATAACACGTACATGTAGGACTATTCACAAATGTTAATCTTATCATTTTGAAAAATTCATCATAATTAGAAGAATTTTCATCGTTAACCGGGCGATGACTGTTAAAAATAATTCAAAATGGTGCACTCCCGTTGCCATATATTGGGTCGTCTGAGAGACGCGTGGCCAGCGTCGCGTCGTCTGCTACAATCACGCCTGATCGGTATAGCGCCACCAATTTTGCCGACCAAATTTTAATTTAGAAGTGGCTTTCGATCGGCAAGCTACTGTAAGTGGCACACCCCGGATAGAATACTAGTTAGTTCAATTATTAAAATACCTATTTTTAGTGTCAGCCTGTCTGTGAATGTTGTGACATGACAATCATGACAATAGGAAGGGGCGGACATACGGGAACTTTGAGTTATTTTTAGCAAATTTGCTTGGCAACCAGTGTTTCAGAAACAAAACATTCCATGCACGCACTCAACGCTGAGCGTTACGCACTTGATCCGCGGTAGGCGCGATGTGCGATAGATCTGCGCAATTGTTTTGTTTTTGTTTTCACCGGCGTTTGATTTGTTTTCACCGGCGTGACGTAGGTCCGCCCCAACCTATACTATCATCAACATGATCAATGTTGAATGTTTTATCAATCATGACTATGAATAATGATATCACTATTTTAATTTAATTTACTAGCATTGGCCTAACACTTGACAGTTTTATTTTTAACACTAAACATTGCCTTCACCTTGGTTAATCTCTTAGAATTACAATTATTTGATATAAGATGAAAAGACTTACAATTTTGTGGTTGGTATGGTGAGACTGCATGACTGCTGCTGCTGTGCGGTACGGTTTGTGACTGGACTGCATAATTCTGCACCATACTTGTTGTATAGAATTGTTAGTGTTGTCACGAAATAGAAGTAACTAGACCTTCTCTGTCATGCCTCGAAACGAACAATTCCACTCCGAAAGTAAAGATAAAAGTATGGGCAATGTAGAATCCACATTGCCAATTAATGATCAATGCCAAACTCAAATTCGTAGATGATTCCTGCCTTTACCGCCTTGTAGCTTCTTCATCATGTTCATTGGGCTTGATAGCTTGATCTTGTTTATACAGGGTGAGTCAAAATATTCACGTCCCCCGATTTGGTCGAATTTTAATAACAAAAAAATATAAGCCGGGCAAAAGAGGACTGTCCTTTTCTTAGAAAGGGGGTGCCTGGTCACAAATATATCAATGGCCATGGTTAATATTTTTATAACCCCCTATCCGATAACAACATTATTTTATGACCCCCCTCCGTCCGGCATATTGAAAGTTAGCGGTGTGTTGGTGTGTTGATGTATTGGTTGGTGTCGGGGTTGATGTTGGTCGGTCGGTCGGTCGGTCGGTTGGTCGGTCGGTTGGTTAGTGGGTCGGTCGGTGGATCGGTTTGTGGGTCGGTGGTTCAGTCGATGGGTCGGTGGGTCGGTCATTTAGTGGGTCGGTTGGTTAGTGGGTTGGTCGGTCGGTAGGTCTGTGGGTCAGTGGGACGGTCAGTTAATGGGTCGGTTGGTGGGTGGGTCAATCAGTTAGTGGGTCGGTCGGTGGGTCGACTTCGGTGGGTCGACTTCGGTGGGTCGGTCGGTGGGTCGGTCGGTCGGTCGGTCGGTTGGTCGGTGGGTCGGTCGGTCGGTGGGTAGGTCTGTTGGTTGGTCGGTGGTTGGGTGGGTCAGTCTTTCGGTCATTCGGTCGGTAAGTGGGTCGGTAAGTGGGTCAGTCGGTCGGTGGTTGGGTGGGTCAGTCTGTCGGTCATTCGGTCTGTCGGTCGGTCGGTCGGTAAGTGGGTCGGTAAGTGGGTCAGTCGGTCTGTCGGTCTGTGGGTCAAGTCGGTGGGTCTGTCGGTTGATGTGTCTGTCGGTCGGGCGGTCCATAGATCGGTTGGAATCAGTCGGTGGGTCGGTTGGTCGGTGGGTCGGTTGGTCGGTGGGTCGGTCAGTCGGTGGGTGGGTCAGTCGGTGGGTGGATCAGTCGGTCGGTCGGTCGGTCGGTTAGTCGGTCTGGCGGTCGGTGGGTCTGTCCGTAAGTCGGTCGGTGGGTCAGTGGGTCAGCAGGTAGGTGGGTCGGTCGGTGGGTCGGTGGGTGGGTCGGTTTACACGGCTGGTCCATGGACGATACTCAAGCAAAAAGCTATTATATAAACCTATATAAGCATGCTGGCTAAAGGAAATGAAATTAAGAAAAGCCTGGATGAAAGGAATGAATGTGTATCTTGAAAATTTGACCAATTATGAAGAAGTATCGAATGTTAAATTGCCAGTTTTTGACGTAAAGTATATTTCCTGATTTTTTAAAAAAAACACGTGACCTGAATATTTTGACTCACCCTGTACTATCAATTCATTGCAATTAATTAGCTGCTTCTACTGCTTCTACCAATTGCTTGAGTTTGAAAACCACCAAAAAATAGCTCACGGTCCAGTGAAAAAAGAGCCCTCAATAGTTATAAACTACTTAGTTTTGAAATGATCTTTTCTGAAACATGGCTCTATGAAAAGCTCCGAAATATTCTTATTTTCTATTGTATTTAAAGTAAGGATAGCTGAAATGATTCTTCTACTTAATAGTCGCGTAAACATTAGAACAAACCCTTAAAATATTAGATATTCTTTTCAAAATCATCAAAAGAGTGTCATTATTTTGGCTAGAGCAAATGACACAGTTGTACCCAATTTTTGTCATAAAATTATACTTAAAATCATATTTTCTCATTATTAACACATTTTTCAGTATGATTTTTTTAGTTAATATTATAAATAATAACCTCTGGACCTCACCAAAAAATAATGGACATGAACAAATGATGCATAGAGGCAAAAATTGCTTTTTCCCCAAAACTTCAACACAGTTATTCCCAAAAAGTGTATTTAGAACATGATTTTTTAAAATCCAGAAATCATTGATAAAATGAACATTTATGAATTAAATTGCTTGAAACTTCATAAATACAAGCTTTGGTACTAATTCTAACTACTAAAGTCCTTTAAACTGAATTTCTACGGCTAGAACTTTTTTTTCATGATTTTCTAGTTCATGACAAATTCGGGTTGGTGCTAAGGTAACAGAAAGTTGACTGCATTTTTTGACGATCATAACTTTTTACACTTGGACCTATGAACTTGAAAATCTCTTTTTAATGGGAGAATAATATATTCTCTAGTCACTTTCCAAATTTCAAACCAAATTAACCACTTTAAACTAACTTAATTATCATTTGCACACTAACACCCTATTTATGCTCCCACTCACTCGGTCCTCTCTGTGCATACACACGACACAGTTATGCCCACAGAACGCTCCCCGCTCTGCAGAACATTTCTCAGCGCGGGACACAGTTATACCCTGTTCGACCAGGGGAGAGAGAGAGAGAGAGAGAGAGAGAGGGGGAGAGAGAGATAAAATCCCACATGGTCCTTTTATAAATCTCTCGTAGCTCGGGAGGCAACCTAGGAAATAAGCGGGCGACAGGCGCCATTCAGAGCCCGTCGGACGGCAAAAGGCGCCCGTATTGGCAAAAAATGAAGAGTACGGGCGCCTATAATTTCTCCATTTTGGCGCCCGTTGTCAGACCTGGTTTGACACGAAGGAATTTATAATTGTTTACATCTTCTTACGATCGCGCGCCATTTTGTTATGATTCCTTGTGTCCGTGGTGCACCACTAGTTTTATTCCAAGAGACTAGCATCAAATGTGACGTCAATCACGTCATGATTATAAAATTCTCCAACCTGCGCAGAAATCCGCCATTTTGAACCAATTTTAAACCGACGGAAAAAATTCTGCGCAATTACGTGTAAAGCAATGGGGATTTTGACTCTGACGAAAACGAAATATTAACTTCCGATAACTTCCGATACATCTAGATTTATCACACTTTTTCTAGTTATTTGAAGATGAAAATCTATATTTGTTGGTTTGACTTTGATGGTACGTGATCAAATATCAAGTAGGGAATATGTTTGCGTCAGTATTTGCGACATATTTGTGCAATAGCATTGCAAATCCTCAAAAATGTGTCGCATTTCGAGATGCAACTCCGCTTTCGACGCTGGACTTGGTTGTATGCACTATGCAGGTTATAGCGGGTCTGCTGAGCTCTACTCCCAGTGTGTTCACGGAGAGCGGGATTGATACGGGTCCTGTTTATACGCCCATAGTCACGTAAGAGAAATTTCTTGGGATAACTCATCATGAACGGCCACACCTTTTTTTAAAACGGCCCCTGGTTCCACCAAAACGGCCCCTGGTTCATGACAAAACCCAGTGAACCAGGGGCTGTTTTTTTCTAAAAGTGGCCCCTGGTCCTGTGGTCCTTATTTCCTAGCCTGTCGGGAGGGGGTGTTGATATTTGCCCAATTGCGATAACGCTTTTCGTACGTGATTGGCCAATTAATAAATGTAATTTAAATAATATGCACAAAACATATTCAGGTGCAAAACACCTGTGAGATTGTATTCTACCACATAAACATGTTACATGATAGTTTATAAGGCTATATTAAAAAAATCATTTGTCTCAAAGCTCTTCAGTTTTTCAAAACCTACTGCGGAATGCGATTTTTTTGATTTTTTTTTTATAAATATAAAATATTGAAATCCTAGTAAAAGTGAACTTTTGTATTTAAAAAGATGTGATCAATGAAAATCTGAAAAATCTGTGATTTTCTTCTTTTTTTCTTTTTTTGAAAAAAAAAAAAAAATATATATATAATATATTTTTTTCTTCATTATTTTTTTCTAACGCGCACCAATTAACTAACGCGCGCGGGAGCTTTGAGACAAATGATTTTTTTAATATAGCCTAATATAAAATTGTATTGAAGGTGGGTCATTCAATAAGTTCTACCTCCTACCTCATAACTTTGCTATTATTATATACAAGCCAGTCGTATAAAATATTCCACAATTGAAGCTTTGAATCTCAGCTACAAAATCATAGTAGATTAGTCTGAATACTCTTGTACTTTTCTGGATATGCAGTAAAAACCAACTTCCATTTAGTGCGACGGAAACGGGTAAAAAACAGCCAAATGTCTCATAAGACCTAAGTGCTATTCATTTGGCCAATTCTAATAGAAAAAAATTACCTAGATCGGTTAATTACAATCGTTCTAAGTTACATATCTCTTGAACAGACTTTAAACAATACAAGTGCCCGATTTCTTGGCGTAAAATGCCCTCTAATTAGCCAGAACCAGACCAGGACAGCCATCAATTTTAACCCTACCCTAGAGAACCGCTGCAAAAGTCATAATTATTTGCTTTTCATAGGAACTACGAGATCTTCATTATACAAGGTGAGTCAAAAAGAAGTTGTACTGGAATGAATATTTGTTTAAAAATAGACCAAACAAATTTGACAAGCCAATGAGACACGTAAACTTATTCCGCTCATATGACAAAAGAAATCATTGAAATCGATCAATTATATCAGGAGCTATGCCTGTTTTAATAAAAAGAACCCCTTTTTGTAGCTGTCCACGGAACGCTTAATTCTCTTGATATCTACCCCACTCTAAGTGGGCAGCAAAATTTACACACGACTTATTCATATTCAAATAAGATTAAAGCCCGGGAGTTTCAAACACAAGTGGGAATGGTGTGTCTAAACTAAATAATCAGTGATTTAATACAAATATGACTTAACCTTCTCTTTATGACGGATTCTATGATTTTGCATTATGAGGAATAAAACAATTACTTCCTGATATGATAATGATGAGTTTTAAACATTTTCTTTACCTTGTTCTGTTTTACGTATCGGTGGACAGCTAAATAAAATGGTTTTTTTAGTAAAATAGCTATAACTCTGGATAGGATTGGAATGATCAATTTCAGTCATTCTTTTTTTCAGATGATCGGAAGAATATTCTCGTCAACATGTCGCTTGAGTTTTAGGTCAATTTTCTTTTCTTTCTCAGGAAAAAATATTCAAATCCGTACAACTTCTTTTTGACTCACCCTGTATAGGACTAAATGGATATATTCAAAGTCTCACGAAGATATATTTTTATATCAGGCTATATTAAAAAAATACTTTGTCTCAAAGCTCCCGCGCGCGTTAGTTAAGGTTGTTCCTATGGCTAATTTTTTATTTAATATTTTAATAGAGCTTGCTGAGCTCCATAATAATCTGAAATTTGAGATTGATCGGAGCTACGGTTTTCTAGATATGACAATTTTATTTTCAAAAATCCATTTTGAATTCTTTTGTTTTGTATTGTTTTTCGGCCAACAGAGGGCAGTCTATTTTCTTTTGTTTTAAATTGTTCTTTTGACTCCCTAGGTAAAATTTCTATACAAATTTAGTTTTTTGTTTTTGCTCTAATTATTTATTGAAAACTCCATTAGGCTATATTCCTGCAGCACAGGAATTAAGGAGAGTTGTATAGCCAACATATACACCAAGTGGCATTACATTTAGTAAAGTGCATGAACTTCAAAAAATTAATTAAGTGCATTAATTAGCCTAATTTGTTTAAAGGTATATTATGTGATCTTTCCAGGGTACGCCCTCAACATCGAAAAAAAAATAGAAAGCAGATTTTCTTGCAGATTTACATTTCTGATCATAAATCATGCATACATTCCAAGTTACAGGGCGATACGATTCTTAATTACTTCAAAATCATGGTTTTAGAGTGAAAATAAACTGTCGGAATCCCGACACTTTATATTTTTCACTCTAAATTCACTCTAAAACCATGATTTTGAGGTAATTAGGAATCGTATCGCTCTGTAACTTGGAATGCATGTGTGATTTATGATCGGAAATGTAAATCTGCAAGAAAATCTACTTTCTAAAAAAAATAATGAATAGAGGGCGCTCTCTGGAAAAGATCACATAATATGCCTTTAATTTTTGTTGTTTTTTACAATTAAGTATAATTAATTATGCAGATGTCTTACAGCCTCCCGCATCACAGGAAACTTTCTAAAAACTATAATTAACAAGCTCCCAAAATTACAGCTTTGTAGCATTTATACTTTTCTTGTAAAAATTAATTAAACATTTTTGCATAGATTAATTATTTTGCTAGGCCAGCTAGTGGGTCAAAAAACAATAAGAAACAAAAGAAATGAACGCTTCAATTTTGCTTAATTTTTGACAATAAAATTGTCATATCTAGAAAACCGTAGCTCCGATCAATCTCAAATTTCAGATTATTGTGGGGCTTAGCAAGCTCTATTAAAATATCAAATACAAAATTAGCCATAGGAACAACCTTAATTGGTGCGCGTTAGAAGAACAAAAAATTGAAGAAAAAAAAATCCAAAGATTTCACAGATTTTTCAGATTTTCATTGTCTTTGGACAATGAAAATCTGAAAAATCTGTGAAATTTTTGTATTCTTTTTTGTATTTGTACAAACAAAAACAAAAATTCACAGATTTTTCAGATTTTCATTGACAACATCATTTTAAATACACTAGCAACCAAAAGTATTAGGACACTTGGTTATGGTGTCAAAATCATCCCATATATTCAATTTGGAGTGTAATATTTCACTACGAGTTGAACAAATGTGTTGTTGAATCTCTTCTCATTAATAAATTCATGTTTCCTTTAAACATCTGCTAATTCAATTCCATGGAATTAAAGAAAACATGTGCCTTCTTGAAACCCCTATACAAATTTCCCATTGGAAATAGCTCATGAATAATTCATCAACCTCATTATAGCCAATGTAATCCTTTGATGGGCAGTCAGTCGTTAGCGCGTTCACTAATGAGAGATATGAGCTCTTTCTGTTATGAGGATCCCGTAGATTCTCGTAGTTCATTCTGTTACATTAGATGCTCGATCATTCGGAGATTCGAAATATTTAGGTGTGCTGACGTTAGTGAATGATGATCGAAATGATAGAACCCAGAACGCTTGACTTAATAGTTGTCTACCTCTAGCCCATCTTACTGTATATGGGGCAAAGGTGCCAACAGTTTTGACAGGTTTAGACAATATTGATTTAATTGTTAGCTTTCAGTGTATGTGTTATTTTTATTTCAAATAAAATATGAGTCCCCAAAATTCCCCCAAATAACTCATTTTTGGTCGAATAAATCGATAGTTCACCACTGGCTCATTATCTATTGAACACGACGGTCGTTTCAATGAGTAGTCATGGCCGAGCGGTAAAGGCTATAGACTATAAATCTATTGGATTCTCCCCGCGCCGGTTCGAATCCTGCCTCACGAAATTTTGTTACAATAAGCGATTTGGTCTGTGTATTGGAACATGGCGTATATTTTTACTCCGCAAATTTTCATTCATGGATGTAATCGTCTACCTCCAGAGTATCTTACTGCATTATTTCCAAGATGTTTCACATTTTAATGTCGGGAACCTTATAACCTTTGACGAGTTTACATTTTACAAATGTGTTATTTTTTCTTTGGGAGAAATTTGCTATCAAACACGATGATAATATGTGGTAATTGTGCCGGTTTATCGAAAGGCAGGAAATACTGTTATTATATAAGAAATATATTGTTATATCCATTATCCTTTTTATTACCTGGAGTTCATGGGTTTTCTAAACCACAGTTCAAATGTTAGCCCATTAGACAATACCATGACGAAATGAAAAGGGTTTGAAATAAGCCGCTCCTAAACTAATTAGTATGCACAACCAACCGGAGTGCGTGTCTTCCGCAAGAAATCGTGCATATTTCATTTCACAGTGAACGCTTTTTGTGTGTGCTAACGACTGACTGTGGGTAGTCTGACAATTTTGACTTCCTTTCAAAAAAATCCTTCCCAATTGTTTGTCAATGGATTCACTGAAGTAAAACTAATACCAATATTGTCACTAGTCTTCAATCTCTCACACATATTGACACCTGATCTCTTCATTCATCTTCAAAATAAGATATTTGGGAGGGAAATTTAGTTTAATTTTGACACCTTTTCTTTCATATTTTAAATGGAAACCAACCAGATTCTCTGTCTTTCTCATAGCACCCACATGACCTGGGCACACTGCACAGGGCTATCATTTCATCATGAATTAAGAGTTTTTGTCAAGCTATTTTACTCAAATTAACTAAATATACATGTATCGATGCAAAAAACCTTAATCACTGAATTATTGTTACAAAGGTTTTCCTTTTAAATAATAATGTCTTAAGTAGGAATATCATCCCAAATTTATTTTAACAAACTTTTAAGAACTTTCCATTCATTTTATAACCCTAGGATACCAAAAACCTTACACAGTAGTTCAATAGATTCCCAGCGTTTTCTCTCATTTTGCAGTTGCAAAGTGTCCTAATACTTTTGGTTGCTAGTGTTCAAAAGTTCACTTTTACTAGGATTTCAATATTTTATATTTATAAAAAATAAATTAAAAAACTTTTAAAAAATCGCATTCCACATTAGGTTTTGAAAACTGAAGAGCTTTGAGACAAAAGATTTTTTAAATATAGCCTCACTGACTACCGGATTAAGTATTCTAAATGTTGCATAAGGAAAACTGATAAAATTACTATCATGTTAAGATTTAAGATTCGAGGCATCACTGCGGCTTGACTTGTAACAACGACAATTTGACTGAATATCAGTATTCCAGTATGCTAAAGGCGGCGTGTCAATGTATTCGAGTTGACATTTACACTATTTGCAAGCTACAAAGGTTAATATTGCCTACAATCTGATTTATACATGATAGTATAGCATTATTTTCAGAAATCATTCATTGTTTTCTATTTTCAGTATTTAAATCGGACGGTTATACCTTATCATACAATATGGAGAGAAAACGAAAAAAACATGTATTTATCTTTGGGGTAATTTTCCCTGTCCGTTGTCCAAAATCTCTCTCTGGCTTTGATTGCATCATGACAAAAGTGAAATAGGTATCCACAGGGGCGGACTGGCCACTGTAGCGTTGTGGCGATCGCCACATGGGCCGCTTTGGGCCGCTTGGTTCTGGGCCTCTCAGGGCCGGTTACTCACTTGTGTAAAGCATTTGTTTCGGGCTGTTTTGGACTCAAATTTCTCCTACCCCCCCCCCCCCCCCCCCCCCCCACTTACGTGAAATTCACGAGGTGACTGACTAGGAAAAATTTGAAAAACACTGACATGGTCAAAAAGGGCCGCTTTAATAATTTTGCCATGGCCGCTTTCAGGACCCAGTCTGCCCCTGGGTATCCAGTAGCATTTACATGTACTATAAATGTGTAGCTACATTGTATGATTCAGAGCTATAATCATGACAAATGTCACGAGGCTGACATTTATATTAGCGATGTTATGAGTGAGGAGGTAGAACTTATTGAATGACCCTCGTAGTTGTGTCAGAGTATGTTTGGTCATGAAGTTGTTAGTCATTGATGCATTATATGAGGAAGGGGCCATCTCCGGGGCACTCAGAGCAAATTTGATTTTGTGTTTTGTTAATTCAGCTATAATTTGTGACCAACTAAATTACCTGTGTGTAAGCGGAATATTCAATATTATTAATTAATGGAATCTTATCATATTTAAATTGTCAAAACAGGTCAATATTATTGGTATTGAGTTATTTAAGTACCTAAACTTGTTGTCATTTGTTTATATTACATTTAACAACATTTCCAATTGCAATGTTTCGGCATGCAGGCGCATACACAGGAGTGAACATCTCCCTCCCCACCTTTTGAGAGTGGGGGCATCCCCCCCCCCCCCCCCCTTGGCAACCTTAAACGCTTATATTTTATAAAATAAGAATTAATGAGGTCTGAAATGGTTTAGAAACTCCATCGGTGAGTATCGAAATTCAAAATGTTCTCATGCGCCGCACTACTCAGTACCCAAACACCATGGGACTAGAAAGAAACCATCTTTGACACCCAGCTATTAAAGCAAAATGGCAGAAAAAATGGTCATAAACAATCCTGGAATGTAAAGGAAAATACAAACTTTCTGAGCCTTGAAATGGCTTAGAAATGTCATCGGCGAGCACCTAAATTCTAAATGTTCTCGGGGCCCTTCACCCGAGCTCCACGTCGCACATGGTTTACTATTAGTACCCAAGCACGATGGGACTAGAGGGGGAAACCACCTTTGACACTTGGCTATATTTAAGCAAAACGCCGGGCAAAAATGTCAGAAACAATCGTGGAATGCAAGGAAAATATAAGGTTTGTGAGCCTTGAAATGGCTTAGAATGCCCTCGGCGAGCACCTAAATTCAAAATGTCAGATCTTATTATAGAGGAAATTAATTATAATACAGTTTGTGAGCCTTGAAACGGCGAGAATCCAAACAACCACCTAAATGCTATTTCCAGCGTCATAGCTAAAAATAAATAAAAAATGCCTGACATGTAAGGGAAAATATAAATACACTTCAAAATTATTGTTCGCTCTAAAACCATGATTTTGAAGTAATTAGGAATCAGAATCAATCAATCAATCAATCTTGGAGATCCCACCTCTTCTTTCAGGTGCACCGCTGTATGCGTGTAAAGTTAGACATCAATATCCATCAAATAAACATTGTCGTTCATAAAAACACTGGTTCACAGGATCACTGGTTCACAACATCACTAGTTCACAATATTACTGGTTCACAACATCACTGGTTCACAATATCACTGTTTCACTGGTGTGCAGCAAGTTCACTGGTTCGTAAGTCATGCGCTGAATATTGGTTTCAATCATGACAAAAACATTAGCAGGCTGCATTTATGACAATAGGCAATAACAAAAAAAAACAAAAAATATATATAAATAGAGACATTGATACCATAAGTTGTGCATGAGCAATTTACAGACATGACATTAATGTTTAGCAGTTAAAATATTAAGGTTCCTCTGATGACATCTTCTTCAGGAGTGCACTTCGGTGCTGGTGTAACGAGAAACACCATCCTCTGGAGATAGATTCTATGCTTTTAATTGTCTTCGCACTCGGACGTAGGTACTCGATGATCTCTGGGTGAGATGAGTCAAGAATCAGCTGTAGGGTCAGCTTCCTGTTGAGTAGAATGCTTCTTACTTTGTCTTTTTGACAGTTGTTGTAGAGAAGATCTTGAAGCCTTTCAGCATGGAATTTCCTTGGTTTATCTAGTTTTGCACAGTCTAAAATGAAGTGACATTTTGTCTCAGCTTCTGAGTTACATAGGAGGCAGGTATCATCAACATCACATTTGTTGAACTTAGCCCTGTTGCTTTGGAGGACATATGTGTTGGTGAGTAGTCTTGCCTTGATGCTAGCCTTTTTCACTTCTCTTGGGTTGGTTGTTGAGGCCCACACTTGATGGGGCTGCCCAATATGTATGCTGGCTGTGTTAAGGTGTTTTAGAGATGATTTGTTTTTAGCATCATGGACAAGTTCGGCATTCCAGTATTTTTTGATTGCATTACTGGTTATTGATTTCCATTCAGGCTTTGCAGGCGGATTATTGATTACGTCAAAGATGGAGGGAAGGTTGTACTTAATTATTATTTGTCTTACTTTCATGAACCATGATTTGCTCCTGAAGGATTTGACTGCTAGCTGTCTCAGTGCAAGCTTCCTTTCCGTGCTATTGGCATCTCGAGAAATGCTACCAAAAAGTGATAGCATAGCTGCGTCAATCAGTGCTTCAACTGGTTTAGCCCCAAGAAGACCATACACTGCTGCGTTGGCAGGAGTAGGGGATGATGGTAAGCATTGTAGCTGTCTTAGGATTTTCCTTTGGAAAACTTCCATCTTTTCAACATCAGACTGCTTGAATGATGTGGCTTCGATGCCATATAACATTCTTGGTAGCACATAGGTGGACCAGATATGGAAGGCTATATGTGGTGGAATGCCATTTCTTCCATGCATACCTGCACCCATTAGTGCGTATAACGTCCTTCTTGCACATTGTATTCTATCTTCAACATCAAGGGAATTGTTGGATCTTCTTGAAATGCCAAGATGGACTGCTTCTTCACAGTATGGCATTTCCTCCTTATCGATCATTAACTCAGTGTGGACTGCAGAGTGATATGGGATAGTGGCACTCTTAGATGCGTTGATTTTGTACTTGTGACTCTTCGAGTAACCTTCTACAATATCGAGCGCAAGTTGCGTGTCAACTTGGGAATTTGAGAGAATAGCCATATCGTCAGCGCAGGTTGGTGCCGGAATATTCACAGTACCGATGCGGTGATTTGTATGATAGTCACTTAACTGGTTCAGCAGACGGTTGGTATATACCTTGTATATGGGTGCTGACGTGACTCCACCTTGTCTTACACCCTGGTTCACTTTGAAGTTTTCGGAGAGAAAGCCATTCCATTTGATGGAGGTTTTTGGGTTACGATAAAGCTCTCTGAAGATCAGCCATAGGTCGCCGCTTATACCATTCTTGTATAGTTCTTCAAAAAGGATGTCATGATCTACTACATCAAACGCTTTGCTCACATCAGATCGTTCTGTAACTCAGAATATTTTATGATTTATGATCAGAAATGTAAATCTGCAAGAAAATCTACTTTCTAAAAAAATCATGAACAGACATGCCTTTATAGGCTTTAATATTAAACCATTCGCATGCTTTAGTGTATTATAAACTCTTGCCTTACCACATGGTCGCCAAAACTAATATTTAATATTTAACCATTCGCATGCTTTAATAGTGTATTATAAACTCTTGCCTAATGCCTCACCACGCGGGTTGCCAAAACTAATATTAAATATCAACCCATTCGCATGCTCTAGTGTATTGAATTAAATCCAACTGAACACCTCAAATCAAAAGTGTTTAAGTTTTTACTCATTTTATTTTCCATACTATTATTAATATTAGTACTCTTTCATCTTTATTTATTCATTGAAGGTTCTCAGTTTTTTATTGTGGATTAAATACTCTTTTAAATTATTGATAAATAGTGTATACCAGGCCCAGTCGCCATTGTGATGTACATAGCATGTCATTGGTTAATAAATCACCCAAAAAGAGTATTTGCCCAGTTTGAGGTCAATCATTCCATGGCAAAGGCACTAAAACAATTCTTGACAGTGATTGGATAACCCAATGCAATTAATAATAATGAACCATATTTGGTAAATGTTCACAATGTTTCTTCATTCATAAAAACAAGGGAATTCCCCATTGACGTCTCATGGGGTCACATGGTCCATGGGGGGCAGGGGGTTCTTCCAAAAACTAAAAATACTGCAAGTCACGACTTGCGAATCCCCTGGCTAGGAGATCAACTAAATGAGGTCAAAGATCACATAGGGGTCATGTTCCCACCCCCCTAATTTATTTTCGACATGTTCACTCGGTGTTCATGTTTCTTTTCTCCAAGTTTGAAGTCAATCGGGCAACTTTTACGATTTGACCCCTGGATGACCTTTGACCTCAGATGACCTATGCAAATTAGACCCCAAAAATGTTCACCTAGCGTTCATGTTTCTTTGGTGTCAGGACAACTCGGCCTTCGAGACAACTCGGTAAAGACAACTCGGCCTTCGAGACAACTCGGCCTTCGAGACAACTCGGCTTCCGAGATTCTGCGTCCCACACAACTCGGCCAATATAACAACTCTGCCACTAGACAACGAAACATCTTGCATACATTAATTTTTGTTAATTGTTAACTTATTAATAATTGTACTCGCAATATTATTAATAAAAATAATATTAATAGAACATAGACTAGGGACAGGGATTTTGCGCTTTTTTAAAGCACTAAAAGTGCTGCTTGATTTTGGAAAAAGTGCTTTTTGGAGCAAAAGGTGCTTTTTTAGGTAAAAGGTGCTTTTTTTTAGAAAAGGTGCTTTTATTCACCAAAATTATGCCATGCGTTAAAAATAAATCCAAAAGCGAATATATTCCATGTTTCCATGTTGACGTATTTCTTTTTTCGTTGTCAAAACCATAATTTTTCATTCAAAACTACATTAAAACTAAACTAAGTGTAGAATAAACACTTCCACAGTTATGTAACTTGTTGATTTTTAGGTAGATGGACATTATTTGTTAAATATTTAGACAATTTTGAAGAAAAAAATGTTGTATGATGAAAAAGTGTTTTTTTGAGCAAAAGGTGCTTTTTTGGGTGCTTTTGCGCTTTTGAGCATTTTCCCTGTCCTTAACATAGACCTATGTAGGAAAATGTATTGTTCCCGCATTAGTGGTGGGTGTGAGATTGTGAATCATAGCCCATTAGATAATTAGCCCATATCGGCCACAGTATTTGCATGGCAATTTTAAATGCCACCAAACAAAAACGAAACCCACACAATTTTTATATTTTAAATCAATCTTTTAATGAAAATAAAGTCTAGTTTACTGTTTAAGAGTGAATGTGGCAACATCACAGTGGCAAGATTTCATAAAAAGAATTCATACAAATCATGTAATAATGTCATTAATGTTGAAATTCATTTCAATCAGTGATGAGGAACTGCCCAAAAAAATTCAATATATTCTGAAGTTTGACATGTTAACTTAAAATTAGTTTATAAAAGCATAGATTGTCTATGGCCGAGTTGTGTGGGAGGCAGAATCTCTGAGGCCGAGTTGTCTTGTAGGCCGAGTTGTCTTGTGGCCAAGTTGTCCTGTAGGCCGAGTTATCTTTTGGCCGAGTTGTCTCAAAGGCCGAGTTGTCTCAAAGGCCGAGTTGTCTCAAAGGCCGAGTTGTCCGACATTCGTTTCTTTTCTCCAAGTTTGAATTGAAGTCAATCGGGCAACTTTTACGATTTGACCTCTGGATGACCTTTGACCTCAGATGACCTATGTAAATTAGACCCAAAAAAAAGCAGCTACATTTTTTGAAATTTTGACCATGTCAATCCGTCCTTCCGTTCAAAAGATACAGCATTTAGGGGAAAAAAGGCTAACCAAAGGCACACACGGACACACAACCCTACAGGCTACACCTTTACACACATACATAATGTCATAGGCTACGCACATACATTAACATGATGACAAAACCAGGTAGATAAAAATAGTGAATTTATACGCATTTTGTTTCTATAGATGGGGTGACAGGTGACGTCACACCGAGCAAAACGTGGCTAGTTGCCATTGTTCTTTGCCCGGCAGTTTGCGCACGCATTCTGTTTTGTTTAGGACCCGTGCTTTTAAAACTCGCGCCAAAGCTAGGGATGTTCATATCATTGACTACAGAGGGCGACATTTTTTTGAAAATTTGTTGCCAAAATATGTACTTTTGTAGAAAACACCATGTTTACCTCATTTAAATCCAGCGAAAAAGGAAGACACAAGCTGGGATGTATTCACTGATCAATGTCTTACTAACCACACACAAGCAACTGTTGAACTGGACATCATGATTTTAAAGCCCTAACATAACAAGCTAAAATAGTTTAAAATTTGCATGACTTGACCAGAGAGTTTTAGCAATATAACTTATTTATAAGGCAAACTACTTTTGGTTAGGGGGGCCTATAACTTTGTGATTATTCACCCTGCTGACATGGTTGAACCACCAGTTTTTATTGTAAAGTACTTCTTTTCCACGTATTCCATTTTCAAAGAGATATTTTCTTTTTCAAAATGTTATGAACATGCCTACCAAACAGGTCCAATGGCAAAGCATTAATAATAGGCCTATTTAAGCAAGGGCAATACGCCTACCGTGCTACGGCATCATAGCGGACAGTGTTGTGGTCATGCTGTTCCCTCAAGCGTGTATCGACAGTCCAGTCCCTTCGACCGTTGCGTTTGTTGATAAACATTGGATGTAAACAACGGTCACCTCATCTATTGGATTGGTGGGCAAATTTGGCCACGAAATTGGTGGGCAAATTTGTCCACCGACACACACGCTAGGCACACACTACACATCACAGGCAGGAGGTCAGGACTGAGGCTGAGCTAGGCTTGAGTCTGGTCCCTTCACTAAGAACCCAAGCGTACCGACCGTGTAAACAAACAAACAAACAATATTCCGACCTTACCCTTTAAAATCAAACTGTTCATTGAAGTTCAAACCTGCAACGAACATTTTAAGCAACAACATCAATCAATTTTCATTTCTGATCCATAACTGGAGTTGTTATTTTTAGAACTACAACAAACACACCTTTTCGTTTTAATTAAAAAATAGAAATTTGAGGGTTAAAAATATATCTTTAACGCCAAATTTACCTGTTAATCTACATCATCTGAATGATTATTCGTTTAAATCTCTACATTTGTTCAATTTTTTTAAAAATGTGGGTGTTTTTTTCAAAATTTGAAAGGTCAAAGGTCACTTTTACATTGTCTTATTTCCGCCAAAAAAAAATCTGAAACTGTTTTCAAGAATATTATTAACATTAGACTCCGTATTTTTTTGGTATCACAGTCACGACCTATTTCAAAACCTAATCAGTTTTGATCTAGAGATAATTGTCTATTTCAAGGAATTGGGTATGTATCAAAAACACCTTTGACATTATATAAATTCACGTATTTGACCGTTGTTGGCCGTTGTATGAGGTTTGTTTGCTTGCATCTTGTGCATCGCCATCGGCTGTCGAATTTGGAAGCCAGTTTACGATACATGTTCGCATTTACATGTTCGCATTGGTATTTAGCTCGTTAACAAGTCTGAGCCACCTCGGACTAATTGGTATTATGACTATTTGCCCGGGCACCCTGCAGCACTGGCAGTCGCATACCCCCTGCTGCAAGAGCCAAAAATCTATTTGCACGGGCTATTGCAGCAAGCAGTTGTCTGAGGTTGACAAATCAGGTTGAGGGAGGGCGCAAAAACTTTAAAAAAACTGAATTATCAGCTCGTCATGCAGCGGGGGACGGATGGCTACGTACAGTACAGCTCGCATTAGTCTAGAATAAGAATGGACACTGCAATATCATTGCAATGAAATAAATGGTTACTTGATTAGTCATGTTATTGTTATTACAGTCATTGCACTGACATTCACCTGTATTCACCTGTGTTGTCAGGCTCCAAAATAAGACTAAAAAGTCTTTTAATGCCCACCCTTAGACATACAAAAATACCACTGCATAGCCATAAGTATTAAATTTGTCCATTCTATTTCGAGCTGTACTGTACGGCTTTGTCAGATGCCATACTGATTGTTGGGGTGTTTGTTTGTTTATTTGTTGGGGTGTTTGTTTAAATGCCAGTCATGCCAGTATTGGTTTTACTTTACTACGTCGACTACGTGGAAAATAGAAGGCAAAATAGGTTTGAAGATAATAAAAAAAGTAGGTGCACTTAATACACTACATACATGTATATATGCATCTGCACCCCGGGATCCGCACACATACATAAATATATCTATATAGTATAAGTATACACATGTATAGCTTTTCTAGGGTATAGGCTACAGCCGATATATAGGCCCACTTGTACTGTACATCATTAGTCCAGCACTTATCAAACTGCTTTATGGCCGTGTGTTTTGAACTCGCCACCTTTACCGTTGCATGTCCAGATTTTTACATTTTACACCATCTGAGATTCGAATTAGCATATCGCAATAACTATTTGTTCTACCCCATAAAAAGTATATATTTTCTGAACGGTAATCTCACAAGGAATCCAAATATGCTATTGGAATTTAGATAAGACCTGATGGTAACATGTTGTGATTAAGAATGTTAAAAAATTATCGATTTTTTTCATATTCTGATTTAAGCTCAATAATAATTTTATACCTATCCCAATCATAATTTTACTCTGCATATTTAAGTTCCTCATGCAATTACCCATCAGAACATAATAGTTGTTAATGGTAAACATGTTGAAATATACTATATCGAGAAGTAAATGAGCACAAACGTTTAAATTTCATATTTATTAGAGTTTACAAGTATATTTTTTTTGGTATGCACCCTATCCTGATTTAAACGGCATTTTTGAATTCCCCTATTTGAGAGCTTTCCAAATATGTATAATTTTGCTATCATCGGTTAAATATTTCTTTTGTTATACATGTACATGTAGTCATGTATGTAAAACCGATGAATTAGGGCAAGTTCACTGTGTAGCGAATAGGGAAAAGCCAAGGACAATGCAATCGATTCATGATTACAATTGTTGCACAATAGTTGTCACATTTGTTGAAACAGAATCTTATAGAATATAAAATAATCTATAAAATGAGAGCAAAATCATGTTTGTACCATACAGGGATGAGGAGGCTCTATAGTAAATTGAACGTAGAATTGGGAACATTTTCTATATTCCCCATAGAGATTGCACACAGCGCCGCCACCACCCCTGACTTTCACAACATAATCAATCATATCTCAGCCAAACATTTATAGAAATACCTGATTTATTAATACAATGTAGCTAGATAAATAGGCTTTCACGTGACACCTCAACCATAGCTCTACCACATTTAGTTGTTGAGTTAATAGAGAGAGATGGATGATTCGTCACCAAAAATGCAACGCCACCACCCTTTTTGGGTGGTGAGTTCAAAACACATGGCCTTATACATTTCACGGACATAAATTATGCTAATGAGCTCATTCGTGAAGGGCGACGCTCATTAAATGACGTCACTCACATCATCGATATTTTCGTAACGCCAAAATTGTAGGGTTGAAATTCTAGGTCAAGTAAAATGATGTGCTTATTTTATTTGTTGTCTGTGAGCTTTTGTGAATTTTTTCCCGTATTGGAGTATTTTTTTATTGAAAATAGACAGTTCAAATTAAACGTTGGTTCCAAGTTCAACAGACAGCACATGTATTTAAGGTGACAGCAACTACAACATGCAGGCAACATTTGAGAAAAAACCGATGCCCGGCTTTGCAAGGGAGTGTACGGGGAAGTGTACGGGTGAACATGACAAACCAAAACAGCCTAGTAAATAACCGCCTCCGTGGCGCAATTGGTTAGCGCGTTCGGCTGTTAACCGAAAGGTTGGTGGTTCGAGGCCAGCCGGGGGCGTTGTTTCTTTTTGCATTTAATGCAGATCGACAAATCACAGTAAAAATATAAGTATTGACAAAATCACAGATCACTTACACATCGCATCTGCGCATGCTCCTGTCGTGATCGAAATCCAACACACAAGCAATGGGCGAGTTTTATAAGTGTCCAGATAACACATACATATCAACATGATTTTATCGATGATTCCTACCTTTGTTTGTAATGTAGATTACATAGATTTTTAATTATTTTGCAATACCATTACCAGGCTGTTGTGAGTGGGTTTCGTTCTGGCGCAACAGTTTATCGCATTCATAGCAATAGCATTGGCAGGGGTAGAAATTTGGCGCGAATCCAAGAATCGATTCGTGCAAAGATTCGCGCAGGAACAAAGCAGCGCGAATCAAATCTGATCAAGATTTGTTTTTTTTAACATTTTAATTATTTTTTTAAAGTCAAAAACAGGACCTTAGATGACTCGTATTTGACCCTTAATAACCCACATTTAAGGCCTAGTAAAAAAATAAACATGTTTCCCGTCCCCGCCCGCCTCCTATTTTTTACTATTTACTATTTCCGAAAATTCTGTACAATTCTGTTTGTTTTTTTGTTGTTTTTTTGTTTTGTTTTGGTTTTGGTTTTTTGGGTTTTTTTAGTGATTGATCCTTTGCCCATATGAATGGTAGGTGTAATAGAAATGCTGTATAATTTCATAGCATGTTCATGCCATACATGCCACAGAATTATTGACATGGCTTCTCAAATAGTACCATGGGGACCGATCTTCACGTAGCAATTGCTTGCAATTAGGGGACCGACACATGTAGGCCTACATCCTTTCGATCAATGATGTTTTGTTCCTCATTCAACCTGAAAAATGATGAAAACATAAAGAAACAATGTGTACTTGGCTCTATATATTAGGTAAACCTTTTCATATTTGTATTGGCCTCTGGCAATTAGAGTGGAAAATCCTGTTTAGGAGTGTCTGCAACACAGTCAGTTGGTCACTTTCGACTTGGCGGCCATCTTGAAAAAAATAGCAACAAATGGGAAAATAGTAAATAGTAAGACCCTCCCTCCTCCTTTTTTTAAAAAGTCCGGACGGGAAACATGTCATTTTTTTTACTATGCCTAATACCCCTTGACCCACACCATTAGAGAAAGTAACTCCTAACCTAAAGATCTTATACTATTATTTAATTCATTCCTTATCAAAAGTATGACTTTTTTCAACACTGTTTTCTATGTACATGTAAATATACAATTTATTTCAAAATCAACAACATCTTAATTAAACGTCCTACATAAGTTGGAGATGTAGGAAAATGAAAGTGCACATACGTATGAGAGCTATTAATAATAATAGTAGTATTATAATGATACAGAGCTAAGTCTTTATAATATAGTGCATCGCACGACCGCGTGCAACCTTTTTTAAAATTTTGATCGCGTGTGCTCAGACTAGACTGTCCTGATTATGACGCTATGTCTATGATCGACAATTTGTTTTGATTTTAATACTACGGGGCCTATTATAACCAGGTATTCTATTAATCTTGGGATAGGAAAGTCCTAGGTCGCCCCCAATCATCCGGGTATTTTTGTCATTTGCTGTTGACAACAAAGTGGTACGTTTTAACACATCCACGCTCTACTCAGCCATACACAAGATCATTCCTACATGTAGTGATCGCATGAGGCAGTGAAGCGACTGTTGTTAACATCAGCAAACGGCGTGTGATGTCACTCCAGGCCGACCTATACTGTGCTAGGACTAACACTGTGCATACGTAAATAACAGGTCACGTTTTCTAGGCTATTGAGCTCATTAACTTTTGAATGAGCATAATCATGATGGCGCTGTTTATCGTCTGCTTAGTTATACAGGGTGGTTCAATAAAACCTTGACAGTTTTTTGAAGCCATTTTTTTTGAAATTCTGTAGGTTTAATAAAAGTCTTTTTCAATATTCATCAACTATATGATCTTGACCATCTATGCTGAAAATATCATTTCAAATAACCTTACAGTTGCAAAATAACAGCTATTTGAACAAAGTCTGTCCCATTTCACTCTGTCCATGGGTACTGATTTCGCGACGTTGCAAAACCCGAATAAAAAGAATTTATGCATTTTGTGTGATGAAGTGAAATGTTTAATCATTTTGACCAGAATAGCCTTTCTGTAACTTACATATAATTAAATTGACCCAATTTCATTCTTTGATAGGGTGCAGCGGTATATGGGTATTTCCACAGTAATGATACCTTTTCTTGTTTGTGGCTCTAAATCTTGTTTCAAATTGATTTTCTAGTTCATATTTGGCCAACATTACTGTAAAGTAGCAGGGAGATAGCGAACAAAATTTCAGAATCCTAGCTTTATTTTGATTTTTTTTTTGTACACAAACCCTATGGTAACGGTTGTAACATTTTTTTGACATACATATGTTACAACCGTTAACTTTTCAATTTTGACATACAAAATATAAAAGGCTAAATCTTGAAAAGTTGACCATGTATGTGGGTTGTGCTTATTTCTTCAGTTGATGGACATCAATTACTTGAAACAAAACCAACTGGGGGTAATTTTGATAAATATCAGGGTCTGGAGACCGGTCCGAATGCGTAACGGGTGTAACGTATGTCAATGTTACAACCGTTATAAAATTAGTCATGAAATGTCATAAAATGTCATGAAACTTGAAAAAATTACAATATTTCAAAGTCCTTTCCCATTATTCAGGTAGCCTTAATGTGTTGAATTACAAAAATCTAGGAAAGCCCTCCTAACAATTAATATGTGCTTCAGTAGGCCATTTAGTAATGTTTGACATACAGAAATGTCACATTTCTGTATGTCAAACATTAAAAATGACATACTGAATGGTCTCCTGAAGCAGATATTAATTGTTAGGAGGGCTATCCTTGTTTTTTGTAATTCAACACATTGAGGCTACCTGAATAATGTGAAAGGACTTTGAAATATTGCCAATTTTTCAAATTTCATGACATTTTATGACATTTTGTGACTGTTTTTATAACGGTTGTAACATTGACATACGTTACAACCGTTACGCATTCGGAGAGTTCTCCAGACCCTGATATTGATCAAAATAACCCCCAGTTGGTTTTGTTTAGTGTCTAACCGATCAGATCGGGAGTTTCCCGATCGGCCCGATGTAAGGCTGATCGGGATCTGATCGGTGATCGGCAAAAATGCCTTCATCTACCGATCTGATGAACCGATCAATCACTAGTATGAAAACCCAATTTAAAGCTTATATGTCGTCTTTTGTCCGTTAAAATTCCTCTCAAACTCACCTTCTTACTTCTTAAAATAACACCGATAACGTTTCTAGAAAGTAATATTGTACTACGCAATATTTACGCTAGACTGGTTACAAGTTTCAGTTGCCGTACGATGCATGTACGATATGCAGTTATGCACATAGCAAATCATTGCAATCGCAGACTTGATGCAAGTTTAATTTATTTCGCAATGCAGTTGGGGGAAAACCCAGCGTGCCGTGTGCAAAGCTTCAATCTAAAGCACATGGTCGCACAGGACAAGCCGCTCGCAAAGTTTGTAAACAATGACTTGATTGACAGGTACTTTAGAGACTAGGACCAGGTAAACATGATAAATAAACAGAGTAGATAACTATATTTTTTATTTAGACCATTTGAACTTGTTTTTCACTCTGTACGGCAACACACACGAGAGAAATGTAGTTGCTATTAAGGCATTGCAGTTCACTTGCACATTTAATCGGTGATCGGATCGGATCGGCCGATCAAAGAGGAAATGATCGGTGATCGGCGATCGGTTGACATGAGCTGATCGGTTAGACACTAGAACTTTTGTTTCAAGTAATTGATGTCCGTCAACTGAAGAAATAAGCACAACCCACATACATGGTCAACTTTTCAAGATTTAGCCTTTTATATTTTGTATGTCGAAATTGAAAAGTTAACGGTTGTAACATATGTATGTCAAAAAAATGTTACAACCGTTACCATAGGGTTTGTGTATAAAAAAAAATCAACATTAAGCTAGGATTCTGAAATTTTGCTCGCTATCTCCTAGTCTGCTTTAGTATACCTTTTTCTTGTCACTCTATGAACATGTACCGATAGAGGGCTCACTCCCCATGGACCGCTCCCCATCCTCTGATCTCACCCCCGAGAAAAAAAGGTCTACTTGCATTGGATTGACCTCGTTGACCTCCGTATACTTTTACATTAGTGCTCGTCCAAAAATTGGACGCATACGTAATGAGCAATTTGTTCGCGTGGGGTTCAAAATTAACCAATGGCAGACACGATAAACACGAAGTATATGAATATTTATATACGTCTACGCAGAGAGACGAATCTTGCTCACTTGATAAATTCAAAATGTCGATTTTCTGGCACTGTATAGCCGCCGTTTCGGTCTAAAATCACACTTTAGGAGTTATCTTTGACATTGGTCCTCGCCCAAAATATGTTCCTCAGAGATATAGCTACATTTCCGCATGTGACTATTTCCATGCTATTTCCTATCTTTCAATATCGTGTAATAAAAAACCTTTTTACGTTTAAACAGAGACAAATAATTTGATCATTGTTTACGATAACTAGAGACTCTTACACAGCCACAGAAATACCCCCTTCACGCGTTTTCTAGATGTACAAACAGCAAATTCAATATTAGCGCGTTATGAAGGGGTGTGATACTATCGTGACGCATAAAAAGCATCGTCCCTAGTAATCCCTAGTGTGCTCAAGCACAGTTCTTTTGTAAATCCAATGCCAGTAGACCTTGTATTTGGTCGGTTCTCGGATGGGAAGTATCAGGGGGTGTTGTTCGATTGTGTGACAGTGAAATTATACAAGGCATACAAGTAGACTAGCTATCTCCCTGCTACTTTACAGTAGTGTTGGCCAAATATGAGCTAGAAAATCAATTTGAAACAACATTTAGAGCCACAAACAAAAAAAGGTATCATTACTGTGGAAACACCCATATAATAATACATCTGACATCCACATTTTGTATAATAATGAAAGTCGTAAAAATAATGAATAATGAAAAAGTTGCCTCGCTAATTTTGGAAACAAATGTAACGGGAAACTAAAAATCAACTCAGCGGGGCCTTAAGAGTAAATCCATTGACAAACAAATGCTCCTTTTTTAAATGTGTTTGGTAAGACATTTCAACAGAGAAAATCACATTCTTTCTTGTGAGATTTAAACATGAAAATATTAATGCACATGTGAGCTTAGCTTAAAACTGTAGCCCCAAAATGTTTTACTATAATCTTTTTCATTCTTTGCCACTCATCCTCTGCTTATTTTTTCAGGTTTCATCCCAGTAAACCAATTTCTATGGACACTACAGAGGTTGAGGAGGAGCACCTGGTTGAGGAGGGGCACCTGGTTGAGGCGGGGCACCTGGTTGAGGAGGGGCGCCTGGTTGAGGAGGGGTGTTTGGTTGAGGAGGGGCGTTTGGTTGAGGAGGGGCGCTTGGTGGAGGAGGAGCCGCAGGGACGCTTGATTGAGGTGGATGAGGAAGTAAAAATACACATTGATGGGTTGGAATATCAACTCAAGCAAAATGAACAGACAATACAATTACTGCAACAGAAAAATCAAGAGGTAGGAAAACCTGGTACCAAACTTAACCCAATTCAAAAAGTGTTTTATATACATAATACACTTTTAAAAGCAAAAATGATCTGGGTGTTAAACAACCAAATCCTTGTTCAATTCTTAAAGTTACTTTAGGCCTGAGCTTTGGCAGGAAAAGAAAATACTGAACAATTTACATAATATTTATTCTAGAAATGTTTTTTTACCCAAATCTGTTCTGACATTTACATTGTGATTAGGTTTACCAGATATGTATTTCGCAAATGTAACTTATAAAGTCGCTGTCAAAGAAGTTCAGCACTAGGCCACTACGTGTACATGCTAAATAATTATCATGTGGACTGTTTGTAACATTTTTTACGTTGAATACCATCAGGCCAATTGCATGTGGGGGTTGGTCGGCTCAGAGTCATGCTGTTCTATTTCACCAATGGGAACCGCATTTATGCTTAGTATGTGGTCGTAACAGAAATAAGTGCTAAACTTCTTTGCAATTGATTATAGGATGTGCAGATATCCTATATGTAGGTTGCTTTTACTTCATCCAACTTGGCGCAACTATCTATCACATATTGTGAGATAGGCTTTCACGACGGGTATTCATAATATAAGTTAAGAGTTTAACGAGTTTGCCGTCAAACGATCTATACAGATTAGTGACCGTCCTGCTGTACAATAGATCGGCGTGCTGGTTGCCCATAGCAGCGTTGTTTAACTCAAATTGACAATGCTTTGCTATTGCTGTACTTAAGATATGGGGGAGTTGTTGAACATCAAGTAAACCATGCAGATCACTAGTCTTATCCTTGTTCATCCATTGTGATTCATATAATCAAATATTTGTTGAATATGTAACTGTCATGCCATGTGTAGTAAGAATAAACCGGATTCAACAAAATTACTCTGAGCACATCTACAAAAGTTGGAGCACAGTCCATTGAAATACTGATCAATAATATGTGTCTTATTTCTTTGGTTAACAGGCGTGTACTGCTCTAGACACAAGCAATGCCTCACTAGTTCTACTTAATGCAGAGTTGGATTCTGTCAGATCATCCTTCAACGAAGACCTTACAGCAGAGAAAGAAAAAGTGACGACAGCAGAGCAGAAACATTCAGAGTTGGCACAAAATCTGAAGACAGCGGAAGCAACGGTGCAAGATCTACAAGAGCAAGTCATTGAATATGCAAGGAAATATAGAGAGCAGGTCAGTCCTACAGGATTTTGTATTTATATATTTAATTGTCCGAACTAGTTCTTCAAGATGTTAACACATTAGCATATATCCAGGTGTGAGCATTTTTAGATTTAAACTAGGCATGAGTTATCCCATTCCTATGTAATTTCTCTTTCGTGACACGGGTCATTCTATATGTGCATGTAACGTGTACCCGTCCATCCCGTAAATGTCTCACACTCTGTGAATGCCCTCAAACACACTGGGAGTAGAGCTCAAGCCCCGCAATAACCTGCATAGTGCATACAACCACGTACAGCATTCGATTTAACCGGTGTAGCATCCCGAAATGCGACACACTTTTGAAGACTTGTGATGCTATTGCACAAATATGTAGCAAAAAGTGTGACTCAAAAAGTTTCCCTACTTGATCTTTGATCACGTACCATCAAAGCCAAACCTACAAAGATTGAGTTTCAATTTCAAATAAACCTAAAAAAGTATGATAAATCCTCAAGTATCGGCAGCTTATATTTCGTTTTTGTCAGAGTTAAAAAGCCCATTGCTTTACACATATGCGCAGAACTCAATCCGTCGGTTTCAAATTAAAACATGGCCGAGATCTGCGCATATTCTAATAAGAGATGGTAATCATGACGTCACTTTTGCTAGTCTTGTTCCCATGCTGCAACGAAAAGGAGCCAACAAAAAGGAGCCAACAAAAATTACTGGGAATAAGACTGTCATTTCTTTCGGTACACCACAGGCACAAAAGGAACCATATAACAATGACGCCTCGTATCGATGTAAATTATGAAATCCATGACTCGTGAGCAAAATAAAGCCTTTATTTCCTTGTGTTTTATTATTTAAATTTGTTAGTTCAAATTGTAAAATCTAGATTGTGTGCACGTATACCATGTTTTGCTGACACGGGTTATATGTGCGTTACACGGTTGAACCGTGTAACGTGCGCATGTTTGATTTAAACCTGAATTCCGGTATGTTTGTTTTGTCCAAATTACAGCATTTTTTCAGCCTGTATTTTGATGCTTTTAGCCCTGTTTCACTCACTTTTCAGGGTTTTTCATTATGTTCATACCTGCATATCAAATATTGCCTTTCAATGTGGGTTGAAGCACTAAAAGGAGCATTGTTGTTCATATGACAGCATTATATGTTCCATCTCATAAGAATAGTGTATGTATTCTGTAATGCAATCTCCTGTTCCATCTCATAAGAATAGTGTATGTATTCTGTAATGCAATTGAATAATATTGGGAGTAATTCTGTTATACCCTTCACAGGGGTATTCACAGTGCATGATTTTTAAGAACGACGCATACTACTAATGTAGGGTGTGGAGGGTATTACAGAATTATGCCTAATATTGGCTGATCTAGAACAGACGATCATGAATTATGGTCCAGATCAGATGATAATGGATCAGCGTCCACATCAGATGATCATGGATCAGCGTACAGATCAGATCATCATAGTTCAGGTTCAGGATCCAGATTATATGATGATGGATCAGGATCTAGCTCAGATGATCATGGATCAGGATCTAGCTCAGATGATCATGGATCAGGGTCCAGATTAGATGATCATGGATCAGGATCAAGATCAGATGATCATGGATCAGGGTCCAGATCAGATAATCATTGATCAG
Source organism: Ophiura sarsii (assembly GCA_035610835.1). NCBI lineage: Eukaryota > Metazoa > Echinodermata > Ophiuroidea > Amphilepidida > Ophiuridae > Ophiura > Ophiura sarsii. The sequence continues at coordinate 105,958,106 of CM069441.1, forward strand.
GATCAAGATCAGACGATCATGGATCAGGGTCCAGATTAGATGATGATTCACCCAATTTGTGATTATGTCCATGTTTATAACAGGAGGCAGAATTTGAATGGTCATCTGAAGAGGAAGAGGAAGAAGCACCACCTCCCAAGACATCAAGAGTACACAACACTCGTAGCAAAGGGGTGGGTATAAACATGTGGGCAGCAATCAAATGTATGCCCTACTTCAGTCCCAAGTTCAGAAAACTATTGAGGTGTTGCAATTGATCAGATATTTGGGTTAAACAACATCAATATAAACATTATTTTGATATTATTGCATTTCAAATTTTCTCGACATTGTGCTAAGATTCTTGATAAATAAACTGAAATTCATCAATCATGTGCTAAGATTGACTGAACGTTTGGTTGCTAATAGAGTTGTTGTTGAAAATAGTGATGTTACCAGATTTATTGATGTCTTTATGCATGCCTATTGTCAGTGTTCAAATTAAGTGGTAATCCGGGCTTCCTGAAGCCCAAATATTCTGGCGGATAACCTTAATGCAAGTTATCCTTCAGATGACCATACTTTTTGAATATTTGTACTGTGGTTAGTGGTTACTTTGACGGACAACCAAAAACATTTGCGGATAACCCGATTTCATATCATAGTTACCCACTGGAAAACCTGATCTTTTTTTCTCAATTTGAACACTGCCTATATTGTCAATGCAGATAAACTCATGCCAATATTTTAAAGTTTAGAACATTATTGGATGCCCAGCTTGTAGAAAGGACGAAGAAAGAAAAGAAGAAAGTGGACAATAGCTGACTAATTTGCCCCAAATCTGACATAGTAGCCATCTGTAAAACTATTTATGAGTGTAATAAATTCCACATAAAGTGTAACTCTAGTCTATGTTGATCAATGTGCTTATTGTGCTTTCTCAAAGAACATATTGGAAAGAATTGTTTCACCTACAATTACAAGGGCAATTTGTGAAAATAGATAGCCCCCTATTGAGAATTCAGTTTAAAAGTAGTTGAAGTAGTTTTCAATCAGATCGATGTGTCCATAATATAAATTGGTAAATTTAACCCTACCCTATTTTGTGGTGTATTTTTAATAACGATACAATTTCTGTTTTCCAGAAAACTTGCATTCAATTCAAGGTATGCTGCATGGTATTAAGCATGGGTTAGAATCATTATCCCACAGGAATATATTAAATAGCCCATCCATGATTGAATTTGATTAAATAGTTGTATGTCATGCTATTGAGGAAGTTGCATTTAAATGTTAGTGGTTGATATGGATCTTTTCCTGAGCTATGAAGGATATATCAATACTCATTCATTATTCACATTTTCTGACCAGTTGAAACCAGACATGATAATTTTCAGGTTGATATGTCCAAATTTCCACACTTTCTTTTAAATTTCAGTCTGTTTTGGCCTTTTTGCTTAACCCAGTTTCACACACTTTTCAGGTTTTCATGGGTGGGGTTCAATTATTCTCATTCCTGTAAAATGGCTGAAACATGTCAAGTAATAATGATACAAAAAACGGCTATACCACATAAAGCCTTTGCCAATCGAAATGTGATTGTCAATTAGTGGAAATAAGAGTTGTTGTTAATTATATATGGATAGAACATATCGCTTACCATTTGTATTTTCTTAATTTATAATTTGCAGAAACAAAAGGCTGAACCTGCCGAGTCTGAGCCTGTGTCTGAACCAACAAGTGTGTATCAACCTGGATCGCTGAGATTCTGTCGGTCATGCGGTGCCAAGCAACTCTTCAAGGTCAAAAGGGAACTAGTGGATCTTTTTTCTTTCAAGAAAGAGATGTCCAAGAAGTCCTGCGCCATATGCGGTAACAAAGTCGCACCACCAAAGAAAAGGTTACCCAAACCATCATCTGAAATTGAAAAGAAATCTGAAAAGGCTAGAGCTTTAACATCCAGTCAAAAAAGGTCAGCTGAAACAGACACGACCCAAAAGACACCAACTGGGACGCTGAAGAAAAGAAAATTGTCCTCAACTGCTGGAGATTTACTGAAGATGGTCGATGGAGGAGGTGATGCGGTTGAAGCTGGCGAAGAGAATCAAGCAGATGAGGGCACTCGTCCAGCAGCAGAAAAAGAGGATGAGAAAACAGATTTTGAAGATTTGAGAGATCTATATGGCAAGACAGATCTTGGTGACAAGAAAGACAGTGAAAATTCAATAGAAAGCATATCAAAAGAAGAAGATGGTAACAATGTTGATACTGCACCAGGAAGAGGTTCTGATGATACACCAGATCCTGATAAGTCAAATGATCCTGATGATGCACCTGAAGCAGACCAGGCTGAAGATGACATTCCATCAGATTCAATAAAAGAGAATGTTGAAGGAGCACCTTTGCTGTTTCCTAGCAACAGAAAGCCAGGGCGTCCAAGGAAGTCTGCAGGAGAAAAGAAAAACAGAGAACCCCGGAGGCCATCCAATGCCCCACCGCCTAGTCAACTGGCTGATCTCTGCGAGGCTGATGATGATGGAACAATGTTTGTAGATGGTAGAAAGAGAGAACACCGTCTGCAGCATACCTTGCAGGGTTTGGATCCAATTGTGGTAGAAATGCTGGACAAAGAGGCAAAAGACGATGCTCCATTTAAATGTAAGCAGTGTAAAAATGTGGAATTCACACACGTCAAAGCTTTCCTTAAACATATGTCTAAACACACGGGTATAAAACCAATGACCCATCCATACAAATGTGATAGCTGTAGCAAGAGATTTGTGCAGAGTAGGGTCCTCCAGATACATTTAGTTTCGCACGTTGAGGATAGACCATACAAGTGTAAGTTCTGTGAGGCTGCTTTCAAAATCAGAAGCGGACTTTGGAGGCATGTAAAGATACACACCGCCCCAAAGCAACATCTATGTAACATTTGTGGGCAACGTTTCCAAGAGAAACGGAAGCTTCAGAATCATGAGATGATCCACTCGGGAGAACTTCCATACAAATGTCAGCATTGTGGGGAAGGCTTTCGGCGCATCGAGAGCATGCGACGTCACGAAAAGGTGCACACTGGTGAGCGCCCCCATGTGTGCGAGTTTTGTGGTCGCAGTTTCAAAGAACGTGGGGACATCAAAAAGCATCTCGTTCTGCATACGGGTGAAAAACCTTACCAATGTCATCTTTGCAGTTACCGTAGCAACCGTAAAGAATATGTGAAACTTCACATGAAGACTCATGGCTCAGGATCAGCATTACACAAATGCTCTCATTGTGAGTTAACATTCTCATCCAATGTGGTTTGTAAGAAGCACGAAAAGGAGCATTTTGAACCTGCTCCAAAATCAGAGGTTGTGGAAACTGTTCAAGAACTCAAAGTACAAGAGGAGATTATTCCGACGACGTTGATCATCAATCAAGGAGACCATCCTCATCAGGAAATGTTGAGTGCAGTCGACTTTCTACTACAGTTTGACAGCGCTAACAGAGTGTTTGCTACGCCTACTACTAACCAAGACGGCACCGTCACATATGTTACACAGACCCCAGGAGCCACTGAATCGGATCAAGAAGGTGCCGTGGCCTATGTTTCACAGAACGAACTTACAGGTAATGGCCAAGAAGGTATGGTAACGTATGTTGCGCAGCACACCACTTCAGATACCGGTGAAGAGACTGTGACCTATGTGACGGAGGCTCAGCATCCAGGAGATAACCAGAAACAGACAACGGTGGCGTATATCACAGAAGCACCCAATCCAGATGGTGGGGATCAGGAAGCCACTGTTACTTATGTCACACAAAGTCAATAATTAATTGTAGCTGAGATAAATAGTAACAATGCTTACAACAATATTGTACTATGCGACAGCCATATTGTTTACATCCTTTACTATTATTGCTCATATAAGATGAAGCATGACTTGTCAGTATTATGTATTTAGGCCTAAAAAAAAAGTTTGATTGGCGTAACATAGAAAAAAAATAGGGTAGGTACATGTAGGTCGGATTTTTTTTTTTTTATTGATTTTTTTTAAATCTGTAAAACGTCTATGAAATTTTATATACCAGCACACATATACCATACAGACATAAACAAATGGCACAAATACACATTTTCACTGTCTTTTTTTTCTTTTTCTCACACACAATTTTTTTTTTTTTTTTTTTTTTCAATTTAAAACATTTTAAATTTTTTTTAAAAATGTTTAGGGTCTGGGGTTAAAATAGGGTCGGTCGGGTTTCGCCAATCAAACTTTTTTTCTTTAGGCCTTAATAAGCTATATATCCATAATACTAAAGTTGTGTTTCACCTTATACCACACAAAGAGTATTTGTGATTCATACCATGATGATTGCCTGAAAATATTTATACGCTAAATTAATCAATTGGTTTTTGATTTATTCAATGCATTTGTGGAACCAGAATAGTACTTGAATAGGTTTTCTATACGGAATACAATATACAGCAACAATGTTTATACACTTACTCTACACAATGGCTGTTAGTTTCATGTGCTATTATTATGAGAGGCATTTATGAGGAGATGCACGTCTGTCACGTGAGGTTGGCATGATATTAAAGTAAGGGCTCTCCCATCCTTGAACAGACAATGTGGATTACTTTGGCTATAGGTCAGAATTCTAATAAGTGTAGTAAATATTAGCTATATTATGTTGGCCTATAAGCATGATTCTAGCGAAACTCAATTAAATCCACACGAGGATCGAGCAAAGGATGCAAAAATGTTAATGTTTTTGAGCATGGGCAGTGAGGTAAATGGTAAGGTATGGCAGTGGCAATGGTATGGCAGTGAGGTAAATGGTAAAAATCGCACCCCATCGAGTTCAAAAATGACGAGAGCACAGTTATCATAGTTATTATGATCTTTTCAGACTTTGATATCAAAGTGTTGTGTCAAACCATTACACCGGGCTAACATCAATTTTAACATCACTGCATGGCTGCAATTTATGCTATTAGGCAACGAAAAAAGAAACCCTGTTGTACAGGCCCGACTGACCCATTTTATGAGAAATCTGTGTGAAAAAATGTTCACATTCAAATGAAAAATGTCCCAAAAGTTGTTATGGCTTGTCAAAAAAACAAAAACATGTTTACAGATGATGTGGGATTTTTACGGTCATTTTCAAGGGGTAAACGCGACCGACTCAACCTGAGAGGCCTGTTTGCCAGTACAACATGATTTCTTTTACTCTTTTTTTGCCTTAAATTAATAATAATGAAACACATTTCACTTTTGAAGGTGGTATGTTGAATCTGAAGTCGGTGAATAGACAATTCGTGACCTATGGATGCAGCACATCATTACACAGGAACTATTGTATCAAATAGGCAAGCTTTATTGTATTGCATTTCCCTCATCTTAAATAATCTTGTTCAGGCTTCATTTTAATTTGGAATTTTGCCTAAACAAATTTTTTAACTTTAGGACAACAAAATGGGTGGCTAGCAAAGACACTTGTTATAATCTGATTAAAAATTGAACAAACAACACACACTTAGCACAAAAGGAAAGGTGATTGTACCTGAATGATCAAGATTGTGGTTGTGCGTACTTCACTCTATGCATGCAATATGCCGTACCAATTTGTTTGTTCAATTATTATAATTCCTATTATAGTATTTTTGCACAAAAAATATAAATATGTTACTGTTTGGTAATTGTTACCATTTTCATTGAATTGTTTTTCCATAATTTAAATCTTAAATTGCAATTACCAACCAGATAAACTGCAGTAAATGTATTGAAATGATGATAATAATATGAGACCTGTTACCACGACATGTGCGTTAAGTCGCCACTGTCATTAGGAGATATGGTCCAATAAACATGCCAAAAATCAATAGAAAACAAAGGAATTTTGCAACTTCAATTTGAATTTGACAGGGAAAACATTGAGCAATCATGACATGTTGTATAAAATGTTAAAGCTTTTTTCTGGACATTTTTAATCTGAACAAACCTGAAAATAAAAAAATTCTGACTTAACTTTCATTTTGTGATGACGGGTCTCATATGGGGAGTGGGGACAAATAAACCACTCAAAAAAGTTCGGTAATTGTTGCCAATCGCCTATATTTCACATTTTTCATTGTTTGATCATGTTATGTCACATACATGTATCAATGGAAAGCTGATGTGTTCATCTTTCCAATGATATCACATTTGAGAATATAGGAAGGTGTCAATCAGAACGTGCACAAATCACCACTATTTTGTGCTCAACGACAAAGTTGACCGGGAATGATTTTTTTCTTCAAATCAGACTAAACAAATTTGACACATCTTGAGTCTTGAGTCGTTTACTCCAAAAAAGCAACAGCTTGTCCATGGAGGTTCGTGCTGTGCGGGGTGAAGAACAATTTGTAGATATTTACAGATGGTGCAAGTAAAAACATATGTGCTGGAAGTTACAGTTGATATTGGGTAGCTTGGTTGGTTGATTGGTTGAAAAGAGCATATTCTTACTCATCTGATAAGGAAAAAAGAATCACTGAATATGCTCTTTTAACACGCTTCATTGGTGTGTCAAATTTGTTAGCTTTTTGTAGAAAAAGTAATAGATTGCGGTTAACTTCATTTTGACTTGCACGTTACTGTAATTGTTAATGTAACACTTCATTGAACGGGCAGCAGAGAATTATAACTCCCCATATCCAAAGCAGTGGCCGAGTACTGAAACAAGTGATTGCCATATGTAGCGGAAGTGGGGGAGGGGGGACATGTACAATGAGTTTTAAAACTATGAGTGTGTTTCTACAGAGCCTCCGGCTTTTGCCGGTGGTAACTTAGCCTGCTAAAAAGGCGGTGGTAGAAGTACTGGTCTGTTTCTACAGACGACGTAAAAGACGACTAATCACTTTGTGGGGGTGTGTGCGTAGAGGAACGGCTGATTTCGAAATGACACGGATTAATTATATAACAACACAACAAACAAATATCTTGGCAATAAACAAACAAAGCAATTTCCGGTTAGACGGCTAATCGGGCGGCGGTCTGTTTCTACAGAGCTCTGGCGGGCAATTAGAAGGCTAACCTACCACCGCTATCCTTGATTTTCTAGGATAATTTGCCCGTGGTAGATTAGCCGGCTAACGGCGTCAGGACCTGTTTCTACAGAGCTGTTAGACGTCTACCCCCGTGATCAACCGGCTAATGACTCTCTGTAGAAACACGCTCTATGTAGGGATTTCTGTATAAAATGCATTTTATGAAATACAATACAATTGTTATTCATTTACTTGGCGTATTCACTGTTTATTCCATGTTTAGAATGTTTAAAAAAAATTGATATGAATACATACAATAATACAATACAAAATGTTTGAATTAAAGCCATCGGTAAACAGATTTGCACTGACACAGTTCTTTTGCAAGTAGATTATTGCAAGCCTCATAATTCTCACTAATTTGGAACTAATTAAACTATAGTTCTGTTTACCCTCCCCCTTCAAGAATGTCTTGTTGAACACAGAGGCTCGTAATCTTGTACGGTTTTTAAGCTAAACACACATATAACTTTGGCTTAAAACACATCGTTTAACTAAATGCAATTCTTAAAAATTTGGTAGTTTAACGCATGTTAACCAAACTTGTGCACCAACTGAATGCTTTGATTGCTTGATTTCTCAACTGTGCCCAGTGCAAGCTGACTTGCAGATCGTGTAGTCTTACAAATACACTAGCATTCGAGGAATTCAGTCGATATCTATTGTAACCCATTTTGGGCATCAAAAAATTAAATACCTGCATAAAGTGAATGCACAACCACTCTGGGGACGAGATTCACAGAGTTTAAAAACGAGTTTTGTTAACACGTTGTTGAAAAGATAAACTTGTGTTTAAGTTTCGTAAGTCTCAGTTTTAAGCTGTTTAGTACGAGAATACAGCCCAGAATGTCTAGTTAAGCAATGTATTTGCACGTCTGTCTGCCTACACTCTAAAACTGTTGTCCTGTCTCTGTTAAGATTACTATGCAATTTGTCAAGTTGAAATAAGTCATTTCACCAACACAGGCTTCTTTTTTATCTTTCATGGTACATTTCGTCGCTGTTCTGACATACCGGCACATCACAACAGAAATAAGTAAAGAGATGTGCCGGTATGTCAGAACAGCGACGATTTATATCCTGGACAAGACCAGCAGATGGAACACTTACAACATTTTGTGACCCCCAAACAAGTGACCGTGTCAAATTTACGGTCACAAAATCCTCTAACTGGAGATAAAATCAAGGGAAAATATGCATACATTATTTATTTAAATAACTTTGAAGTTTTTAGAAAGTATTTTGGGATTAAATCATGTTTCAATACATGTTTATGGTCAAGTATACATTTGCAACAAATAATATTTATGCACGTGTTATATATCCTAGAAGACCCATGGCCATCTACTACGAATAAACTATTCAATGTATTCACTGACACTGCTAGGCACCGTAGTTCTGTTGGTGGATCGTTTGAGCATGAGTTCAATACGATACACCATCACAGCCTCGTCCCCATGCCTCCTTCAGACCGTGCAGACTGAAGTAAGCATGTAAATAGACGCACCGGGGTTCTGAAGTCGGGTAGAAATGTTGGTCCCGTGTATCGGAAGAGCTATCCCCGAGCACGTTAAAAGGTCACTGACTCCTTCATAAAGAGTAGGGGATCATCCCAGGCTGTGTCTGTACACACATTTTAGGTTGGGTTAGGTTAGTCGAGAGTGGATCGTGACGGACCACTGAGGTTATTACTCTAAAAGTCAAAGCGTAACTTGCGCATATACTGACTGTAAGTCAGACCTGGAAAGCAATAGTTGCTAGCGCAATGGCAACATAGCCGGAAAGCGTAGACGAAGACGACTAAAACCGATGTGGTTTATGTGCATTATATAGTTCTACATCATAAAATTCATGTTTGTTGCATGATTTGATCATCAGATTTCATAAAAAATCTGATAAATTGAGAGATGTCAACATCTACACAGTTAAATCCCATTGACATTTTGCTTTAAAGTGTTCACATAGTCCATATGGTTTAATTCACAAGTTGTATTATCGGACTAAAGTGAACCACACAAAGTGCAAGTTGAAGACTGGGTCACATGCATTGAAAATTAAACTTTAATCCCATACTGATCAATACACATCCATGGAAAATAGAGCATTTTTAAAAAACCTTAAGGTGTTCAATAACTACTGTAATTTGCCCAGCTATTGTGTGAGTTGTGTTTAGTTTGTATGCGTATTATGAATCATTGTCAGCTACTGTAGCTAAGGTATGGGGAAGTTGTTAAAAGGCTACTCAAACACTAGACTGCATCCTTCATGTCTTTACTATTTACACACAGCCTTTACGAGGGTGCTCAAAATGTGAGACTGAACAAAATGCAGTTCCAAAAATGCGCTGATAAACTCATGGATAATTTGCCTCCTGTGGCGCGCCACGTGACGATTTTTTCGACGCACTGCATTTGAAATAGACCAATCGGGTGGTATTTCTGTTGTTGCTGAGCACAGATGCGCATGCTCGGTATTCGTTTGCATATTCATATATACTAATATTATCGCACATTTTTCCAGTCCCTCAATTTGGTCTGCCATTTTTAAAGATGGCGGCCCCAGTCTACTCAAACACTATACTATGTGTTAATTATGTGCGCTGTATCATAACATGTTCACTAGAATAAGCGCTGATGCCCAACTTGAGCTGTCACAAAGTAATTCCTAATTAAATTTATTATTTTGAGAACTTCATAGTTATTGAATTTATTATCAGGTGAGAGTAAATTGCTTTGAAAATGTGTAAATTTGTCAAATGTACAAATTGTATAAAAAGTTGTATACATGAGTTATATAATAATATTGCTTTGAATAAAATGGAAGCTGTTTATTTGTCTTCTATGTCTGAAACAGCATTTGTCTGTGTGTAACAATTGTTTGTATCTTGGTTCTTGATCGGATGGGATAATGCTTAGTTATATAAACAGGATGAGTCATTTAGAATCCCAGTTTAGTTGGCGTCTTATTCTCCTGTGACTGATTTAAATTAAAAAAAGTTATGAAATGATTTTGAGTGTATAGAATTTTCAAAGAGCCTTTACAGGAATAAGTGTTTGCTCCTCCTAATGGAATTTGCTTATACAACCGAGACTACTTATAAAAACATTCTGGGAATGATTATAGAATACACTTCAACCTATCTCTCACCATGAACTTTATTGTGCAACACTGTTCTTTCTGTGTTTGAAAGAGTGATCACTAAGGATTCCGGGCATTTTGTCTACCAAATGTGACTAAAATATACCTGGCATTTAGTATCCCAAAAAGTTTAGATTTCTTATTCTCCTGTGAATGATGATTAATTAAAACGAAGCTATTAAATAATTTTGAGTGTATGGTATGCCAATTTTCATAGAGGAATTGATGAGATGACAAGATAATTTCAAGATGACGTGCTAATTGATGAGATAATTTCAAGATGGCGTGATAATTGACAGATAATTGCGAGATTATTTCAAGATGACGTTATAAATGATGAATTGACGTGATAATTGACGAATGACAAGATAATTTCAAGATGAAGTGATAATTGAAAGAAAATTGCGACATAATTTCAAGATGACGTGATAATTGATGGCTATCTACAGTAAATAGCAAGTATATCATAGTAAGTTGCTATCTTCAGTAGATAGCAAATATATTAGGGTAAGTTGCTATCTTCAGTAGATAGCAAGTCTATCAGAATAAATTGCTATCTTCAATTGATACCCAAGTATATCAGAATAAGTTGCTATCTACAGTAAATAGCAAGTATATCAGAGTTGCTATCTTCAGTAGATAGCAAATATATCAGGGTAAATTGCTATCTTCAGTAGATAGCAAGTGTATCGGAGTAAGTTGCTATCTTCAGTATATAGCAAGTCTATCAGAGTAAATTGCTATCTTCAATTGATACCAAGTATATCAGAATAAGTTGCTATCTACAGTAAATAGCAAGTATATCAGAGTTGCTATCTTCAGTAGATAGCAAATATATCAGGGTAAATTGCTATCTTCAGTAGATAGCAAGTGTATCGGAGTAAGTTGCTATCTTCAGTATATAGCAAGTCTATCAGAGTAAATTGCTATCTTCAATTGATACCAAGTATATCAGAATAAGTTGCTATCTACAGTAAATAGCAAGTATATCAGAGTTGCTATCTTCAGTAGATAGCAAATATATCAGGGTAAATTGCTATCTTCAGTAGATAGCAAGTGTATCGGAGTAAGTTGCTATCTTCAGTATATAGCAAGTCTATCAGAATAAATTGCTATCTTCAATTGATACCAAGTATATCAGAATAAGTTGCTATCTACAGTAAATAGCAAGTATATCAGAGTTGCTATCTTCAGTAGATAGCAAATATATCAGAGTAAGTTGTTATCTTCAGTAGATATAAAATCTATAAGAATAGGTTGCAATCTTCAGTAGATAGCAATTATATCAGAGTAGGTGGCTAAGTCTATCAGAATAAGTTGCTATCTACTGAAGATAGCAACTTACTTACTCTGATAGATTTGGTGTCTACTGTAGATACCAATTTACTCTGATAGACTTGCTATCACTGAATATAACAATTTACTCTGATATACTGACTATCACTGAATATAACAATTTACTCTTATAGACTTGTTTTCTACTGAAGATAGCAACTTACTCTTGCAACATACTTTGGCGGCTTTACCCTTAAATTGTTTGCATCAAAATGAGCGCAACCGGATGCAAACATGATTATCTCGATTCCGTAGGTCACTTTCTGTTGCATCTTGGTGCCTCCGGAGAAAACCCTACAATCGTGGTCATAATTAGTTGGGAAACCAAAGTTAATAATTATACTTTAATGTGTTCCCATTTCAGCAAAATGTACACTATTGAAACATTGCTGATGTCGGAAAGCCGGAATCCTTTCCCACCCCCTTGACCCCTTCCCGTAACCCAAAAAACATGTTTCAACATTGATCCAGCAGGGGGAGAGTGGGAATTTTTAACACATAAGAGTGTCCCAACAATATTGTCCGAGATGTAGATTGTTCGGGGGACAAAATGGTTGGGGGTACTGTGAGCTGACTGGGGGGACAAGGATCGTTCCTGGGGTATAATCTATGAACAGGGGTGTGCACAATTTGACTTTTATTGTCAAAATTGCCTGAAATTACCTTAATTTGGTCCGACTTGGGGTTGGGTGGCAAGTAAGATACGGTGGTCCTAAGGTTTTCAATGGTATGGCTAATAATAGGGCCCATGATGCAGTAATTGTCATAAGGTCTACACAACCGTTTACAATTCAATCTTCTTTTCATTTTGTGGCGCATAACTTTGCTTTTTGGGGGAGGGTCATGGGAGAAAGCCTTATGCCCGTATCCACAACTCCCACTTTAGTTAAACCAATTTGATGACAGAAATTCTACTGAATGGTCCTAAAGAATAAACGTGTAGGCCTAATCCTAACACATGCACTTATACCTGCAAAATGGTTTCAATGAATGTTTATTGAAGGGAGAGCGTGTTGGCGCAGCGGTAGATACCCTCGCTTTGCACCAATGAATCCCGGGTTCGAAATCTGTGCTCGGTCGGGCTTTATGTGCATTTGGTTTATCACGATCCATACACGCTCTCGCAGGTTTTCTCCGGGATCTCCGGTTTCCTCCTGCTTTCAAAATCTGTGATGATTAGTTGTTTCAGTTATCAAAAACTTCCTTGACCCAATGGTATTTGGGGAGCTGCATTGAAAAATGGTGGATGTTACAATCTAAGTGCGGATAGGTTTGCGCTAGAAATTGGCAGCACCCTAGTTGATGCGACCTGATTCTGATGATTCACCAGCAGCGAAATTACAGCGCTTTGATCATATAAAGGCGCTATATAAATACTAATTATTATTATTATTATTATTTATTCAAGCTTTATTAAGATATGTTTCAGGAACGTTTTCTGGACCATTTTATTGTCAAAATTTCTAGCGCGTTTCTAGCTAATTGTTTTCATCGTTTTATTATTCAAGCTAAAAAAATGGCTTCATAAACGATTTTCAGGACCATTTTAGTGTTAAATAACCAGTTTTTGGCACGCTACGCACAAATTATTTTCAATGTTTTATTATTCAAGCTTAACAAGATTGCAGGAACGTTTTCAGGACTATTTCAGTGTAAAAAAAACATTTTTTGCGCGCTTCGCGGTAATTTTTTTTAATTTTGTGTTATTCAATTTCAACAAAATGGCTTAATAAACGTTTCTGGACCTTTTTAGTGTTAAAATAGCCTTTTTTTCGCGCTACGCGCAAATAAGTTTCACTGTTTATTTATTATTCAAGCTTAACAAGATGGTTTCAGGGAAAAAATTATAACCTTTCTTTTTACAATATCAATTTTTTTTTCACGCTCAGCGTGAATTATTTTTACTACTTTGTTATTAAATTTGAACAAGATGGCTTCAGAAACTTTTTCTGTACTTTTTAGTATTAAAATAGGCATTTTGTGTACGCTAGCAAATTAGTTTCACTGTTTAATTATCAGTCTACGTAACAACATCACTGAAAGCCAAACTGGAGTCAGGGTTACTCTATAAAGGGAGTCCAGCTACGTGTGACTCTATGTCAATATTGACTCTGTTTGGAGAGTCACATGACTCCCCTGGAGAGTCAAAATTTACTAACTCCTAAGGAGAGTCATGATGCATGCATGCCTCTTCAAGGGAGTCTTATGACTCTTCAAATGGAGTCAATATTGACATAGAGTCACATACGGTAGGCTGGACTCCCTTATGAGAGTAACAATGACTCCAACTGGCTAAATACGAGGGGGTATCAAAAAGTTCTTGACATCACCCAGAAGTGAAAGGGCTATATCGATGAAATTTTGTCAGTGTAATCACTGGTCCTTAAAAACATTATGGTGCAAAAACGGTCTCATAAGTATGTTTACTTTTTATACAGGTGGCGCTAGATGCCAAGGCCATGTAAATCAATGACGTCTTCCAACGGTGATGTGTACATGGTAAATTATAATGGTCCAATAACTGATTCTGATAGGACGCCTTCCAGAAGAATATTAGGCTCAGATTTTTTTTTTTTTTTTGTCATTTCTCACTCGCAGGTCTCAATTTATCCCTGTAAATGACAACATTTATAAACCTTATACTCCTCTGGAAGGCTACCCACAAGGACCAGTTTTTGGACCATTATCGTTTACCATGTACACAGCACCGTTGGGAGACGTCATTGATTTACATGGCCTTTGCATCTAGCGCCACCTGTATAAAAAGTAAACATACTTATGAGACGGTGCAGTAGATACCACCATTAACTTCAGTATATAATATCACAAACTTCAGTAGATAACACCATTAACTTCAGTATATAATATCACAAACTTCAGTAGATAACACTTCAATCTTCAGTAAATAACACTATTATATTCAGTAGAGAACACCATTATATTTTAAGTAGATAACACTTTATCTTCTCATCAGTAGATAACGCTTTTATCTTCAGTAGATAGCACAGTTATCTTTAGTATATATCACTATTATATTTAGTAGATAATACTACTATCTTCAGTAGATAACTCCATTATCTTCAGTAGATTACACCATGATATACAGAGGATAACACCAAATCTTCAGTAGATAACACCAAATCTTCAGTAGATAGCACTATTATCTTCAATAGATCACACCATTATCTTCAATAGATCACATCATTATCTTCAGTAGATAACACTATTATCTTCAGTAAATAACACCATTATTTCAAGTAGATAACACCACTATCTTCAGTAGATAAACACTACAATCTTCAGTAGATAGCACTATTATCTTCAGTGGGAAACACTGCTATCTTCAGTATAACACCCAATGTCTTCCGTTGATAGGACTATCATCGTCAACAGATATCACCAATATCTCCCGAAGATAACACTACTATCTTCAGTAAATAACTCCATTATCTCCAGCAGATAACACCACTATCTTCAGTAGATAACACTACAATCTTCAGTAGATAGCACCATTATCTTCAGTAGATAACACCATTATCTTCAGTAGATGTCACACTATATCTTCAGTAAATAACACTCTTTTATTCAGCAGATAACATTAGTATCTCCAGTAGATAACACAACTATCTTTAGTAGGTAACACTACAATATTCAGTAGATAGCACTATTATCTTCAGTAGATAACACTATATCATCAGTAGAAAGCACTACTATCTTCAGTAAATAACACCATTATCTTCAGTAGATAACAATATTATCTTCAATAGATGTCACTACATATCTTCAGTAGATAACACTATTATTGTCAGTTGATAACACTATTCTTTTCAGTAGATAATACTAATATCTTCAAAAGATAACACTATTATCTTCAGTAGATAATTTAATAGCAATATAAGCGATTTTTGAATTCAAGTAAAATTCTGGTGTTTGATTAACTCTGAACATAAATAATAGGTCAAATTGAAATAGCTAACACTTCAATGGTGCCATTCATAATTTTTTTAAATGCTATCCTTATGCGTTCAAATCGCTCGAACTTGGCTAAAATCAGTACTTTTTTTATTAAAAAAATACATTTTTGAACTTTGACCTCTACTTTCAAAGGAACGATGACTATGTATACACTCTTTTATATATCAGCAACTTTTCAATTTTGTCTTGAATCATATCACGAAATGTGGAGACAATTGCTTGCGTATTAATAGGCTCTGTATGTCCCATTTAGCCATGTCGGGTTTTAAGATTTTTTACTATATTTTTAGGCGTGCGTGCAATTACTCGTAGGCTTACTTGCCTTAAATCCTCAATTTTACAGCGGCAAAATTCGGTAGCCTGTCGACGGTATTATTTCTATCCACTTGAACCCCTACACCCCTCCCCCACGACCCCTCCCCAGAGTTCGACACATCATAACACGCCATATACTATGGGGCCCGACTGCATCGATACTGATTTTTTTTCTTGCCAACATTGTTTAAATTTTAAACAACATTGGTAAAATATACTTTGATTTTCATAAATTTAACCAATAATTGTTTAAAATTTAACCAAAATTTTGCAAAAATATGTTAAACAACTGTTGAGCGATTCACCGGTTAACTAACATTTGTTTAAAGAACATGTTTTAAACAACTTGTTAAGAAATTATTCAACGTTGTTTAAAACATGCTCTTTTAAACAACTGTTAGTAAACCGGTGAATCGCTCAACAGTTGTTTAACATATTTTTGCACAATGTTGGTTAAATTTTAAACAACTATTGGTTAAATTTATGAAAATCAAAACCAATGTTGTTTAAAATTTAAACAATGTTGGCTAAATTGTTTTAAACAACAAATTTGTACAGATTCAAACAAAATATTAAACATGCTCTTTTAAACAACTGTTAGTTAACCGGTGAATCGCTCAACAGTTGTTTAACATATTTTTGCACAATGTTAGTTAAATTTTAAACAACTATTGGTTAAATTTATGAAAATCAAAACCAATGTTGTTTAAAATTTAAACAATGTTGGCTACATTTTTTTTAAACAACTATTTTTTAAACAGTGTTTTAACAGTGTTTTAACAACAACAAACAACAATTACAACTTAAACCAACAACAAATCTCTGTAGGTCCCATTTAGCGATGTTGGGTTTTAAGATTTTTCCTAAGTTCGCTATGGATAATTTAGCGCGCTTCAATTGTCTCAGAATCTACTGACATGAATTTTTGAATTCAAGTAAAATTCTGGTGTTTGCTCAACTCTGAACATAAATAATAGGTCAAATTGAAATAGCTAACACTTTAATGGTGCCATTCATAATATCGATTTTTAAAAAAAATACTATCCTTATGCGTTCAAATCGCTCGAACTGGGCTAAAATCAGTACTTTTTATTTAAAAAAAATACATTTTTGAACTTTGACCTCTACTTTCAAAGGAACGATGACTATGTATACACTCTTTTTTATACTCAGCAAATTTTCCATTTTGTCTTGAATCATATCACGAAATGTGGAGACAATTGCTTGCACATTATGCTCTGTATGTTCCATTTAGTGATGTCGGGTTTTAAGATTTTTTACTTAGTTGCGCGCTTCGTTGTCTCAGAATCTCCTGACATGGATTTTTGAATTCAAGTAAAATTCTGGTGTTTTCTTAACTCTGAACATAAATCGTAGGTCAAATTGAATAGCTAACACTTCAAGGGTGCCATTCATAATATCAAAATGCTATTCTTAACACTTTCCACGCGGCAGACAGGCGTGGTTAAGCATTCAAATCGCTCGAACTAAAATCAGTACCTTTTAATACAAAAATACATTTTTGAACTTGGACCTCTACTTTCAAAGGAACGCTGACTATGTATACACTCTTTTTATACTCAGGCAATTTCCATTTTTGTCTTGAATCATATCACGAAATGTGGAGACAATTGCTTGCGTATTAGGCTCTGTATGTCCCATTTAGTCATGTCGGGTTTTAAGATTTTTTACTAAATTTTTAGGCGTGCGTACAAATTACTCGTAGGCCTACTTGCCTTAAATCCTCAATTTTACAGCGGCAAAATTCGGTAGCCTGTCGACGGTATTATTTCTATCCACTTGAACCCCTACACCACCCCCTGACCCCTCCCAGAGTTCGACACATCATAGCACGCCATATACTAATGGGGCCCGACTGCATCGATACTGATTTTTTTTCCTGATTTTTTTTTCTTCTTGATTTTTTTAATTTTTTTTTTAAATTGACCTCAACTTTATTTAAATTTAATATCAATATAAGCGATACTCACGGAAGTACGAGACACTTCCATACTTCCATGATAACCGGCTAATTGTTGGCTGTGACTGAATTCAAAATTTTACTCTCCACGTTACTTTTGAATTTAGCGCCACTTATTATCCATAACGTGATTGCTGTTTTATATAGGGATATGTACATGTACATGCACAATGCTGTCTCGCGCCGAGCGCGCGGCAAGCTAACGCACCTGTTGGCATTGTTAGAAATTCGAACGCGGATAATAGAGCTCGCACCAAAGTACCTGTGATGTTCTCGCTGTAAATAATGAATTAAAAACTTTTCGCTATCTTCAAAATATTGTTTTAAAATAATGTTGAGACTTCAGCATTTTTATATACTTAATTGATTTTTAATATTTTTTTGAATCTATAAACATTTGTTGTTTATAACAATTTAGTCAACATTGTTTAAATTTTAAACAACATTGGTAAAATATATGATTTTCATAAATTTAACCAATAATTGTTTAAAATTTAACCAAAATTGTGCAAAAATATGTTCAACAACTGTTGAGCGATGTTTAAAAGAACATGTTTTAAACAACTTGTTGAGAAATTATTCAACGTTGTTTAAAACATGCTCTTTTAAACAACTGTTAGGTAACCGGTGAATCGCTCAACAGTTGTTTGACATATTTTTGCGTAATGTTGGTTAAATTTTAAACAACTATTGGTCAAATTTATGAAAATCAAAGTTTACTTAACCAATGTTGTTTAAAATTTAAACAATGTTGGCTAATTTTTTTTAAACAACATTTTTTTAAACAGTGTTTTAACAGTGTAACAACAACAACAACAACAACAACAACAACAACAACAACAACAACAACAACAACAACAACAACAACAACAACAACAAACAACAATTACAACTAATTAAACCAACATTAAATCTCTGTAGGTCCCATTTAGCAATATCGGGTTTTAACACTTTCCACGCGGCAGGCGTCTGCAGACGACAATCCAAAATACCAAAAAATGTTTCAAAAATGTCAACATTATTGAATGTTATTTGCAATAACTATGGGAAATGCATTCAAATAGTACAAACGTGCCTAGTATTGTTTGTTCAGTTATCCTTGGGGATACACTGAAAGTTAGGAAAGGTTTCTGAAAAATCTGTTTTGTACCGTGGTGTTAAACCAATAGCCGCGTGGAAAGTGTTAAGATTTTTACTAGTTCGCTAAATGGATAATTTATCGCGCTTCAATTAACTGGGCTAAAATCAGTACTTTTTATTAAAAAAATACATTTTTTAACTTTGACCTCTACTTTCAAAGGAACGATGACTATGTATACACTCTTTTTTATACTCAGCAAATTTTCCATTTTGTCTTGAATCATATCACGAAATGTGGAGACAATTGCTTGCACATTATGCTCTGTATGTTCCATTTAGTGATGTCGGGTTTTAAGATTTTTTACTTAGTTGCGCGCTTCGTTGTCTCAGAATCTCCTGACATAGATTTTTGAATTCAAGTAAAATTCTGGTGTTTTCTTAACTCTGAACATAAATCTTAGGTCAAATTGAATAGCTAACACTTCAAGGGTGCCATTCATAATATCAAAATTTAAAAACAATGCTATTCTTAACACTTTCCACGCGGCAGACAGGCGTGGTTAAGCATTCAAATCGCTCGAACTTGACTAATATCAGTACCTTTTAATACAAAAATACATTTTTGAACTTGGACCTCTACTTTCAAAGGAACGATGACTATGTATACACTCTTTTTTATACTCCGCAAATTTCCAATTTTGTCTTGAATCATATCACGAAATGTGGAGACAATTGCTTGCGTATAAGGCTCTGTATGTCCCATTTAGTCATGTCGGGTTTTAAGACTTTTTACTATATTTTTAGGCGTGCGTACAAATTACTCGTAGGCCTACTTGCCTTAAATCCTCAATTTTACAGCGGCAAAATTCGGTAGCCTGTCGACGGTATTATTTGTATCCACTTGAACCCCTACACCGCCCCTGACCCCTTCCCAGAGTTCGACACATCATAGCACGCCATATACTAATGGGGCCCGACTGCATCGATACTGATTTTTTTTCTTGATTTTTTTTTTTTAAATTTTTTTTTTTTTTTTTTTTAAATTGACCTCAACTTTATCTAAATTTAATATCAATATAAGCGATACTCACGCAAGTACGAGACACTTCCATACTTCCATGATAACCGGCTAATTGTTGGCTGTGACTGAATTCAAAATTTTACTCTCCACGTTACTTTTGAATTTAGCGCCACTTATTATCCATACCGTGATTGCTGTTTTATATAGGGATATGTACATGTACATGCACAATGCTGTCTCGCGCCGAGCGCGCGGCAAGCTAACGCACCTGTTGGCATTGTTAGAAATTCGAACGCGGATAATAGAGCTCGCACCAAAGTACCTGTGATGTTCTCGCTGTAAATAATGAATTAAACACTTTTCGCTATCTTCAAAATATTGTTTTAAAATAATGTTGAGACTTCAGCATTTTTATATACTTAATTGATTTTTAATATTTTTTTTGAATCTATAAACATTTGTTGTTTAAAACAATTTAGTCAACATTATTTAAATTTTAAACAACATTGGTAAAATATACTTTGATTTTCATAAATTTAACCACTAATTGTTTAAAATTTAACCAAAATTGTGCAAAAATATGTTCAACAACTGTTGAGCGATGTTTAAAGAACATGTTTTAAACATCTTGTTAAGAAATTATTCAACGTTGTTTAAAACATGCTCTTTTAAACAACTGTTAGTTAACCGGTGAATCGCACAACAGTTGTTTAACATATTTTTGCGTAATGTTGGTTAAATTTAAACAACTATTGGTTAAATTTATGAAAATCAAAGTTTATTTAACCAATGTTGTTTAAAATTTAAACAATGTTGGCTAATTTTTTTTAAACAACATTTTTTTAAACAGTGTTTTAACAGTGTAACAAAAACAACAACAACAACAACAACAACAACAAACAACAATTACAACTTAAACCAACAACAAATCTCTGTTGGTCCCATTTAGCAATGTCGGGTTTTAACACTTTCCACGCGGCAGGCGTCTGCAGACGACAATCCAAAATACCAAAAAATGTTTCAAAAATGTCAACATTATTGAATGTTATTTGCAATATTTGCAATAACTATGGGAAATGCATTCAAATAGTACAAACGTGCCTAGTATTGTTTGTTCAGTTATCCTTGGGGATACACTGAAAGTTGAAAGTTAGGAAAGGTTTCTGAAAAATCTGTTTTGTACCGTGGTGTTAAACCAATAGCCGCGTGGAAAGTGTTAAGATTTTTACTAGTTCGCTAAATGGATAATTTATCGCGCTTCAATTAACTGGGCTAAAATCAGTACTTTTTATTTAAAAAATACATTTTTGAACTTTGACCTCTACTTTCAAAGGAACGATGACTATGTATACACTCTTTTTTATACTCAGCAAATTTTCCATTTTGTCATATCACGAAATGTGGAGACAATTGCTTGCACATTATGCTCTGTATGTTCCATTTAGTGATGTCGGGTTTTAAGATTTTTTACTTAGTTGCGCGCTTCGTTGTCTCAGAATCTCCTGACATAGATTTTTGAATTCAAGTAAAATTCTGGTGTTTTCTTAACTCTGAACATAAATCTTAGGTCAAATTGAATAGCTAACACTTCAAGGGTGCCATTCATAATATTAAAATTTAAAAACAATGCTATTCTTAACACTTTCCACGCGGCAGACAGGCGTGGTTAAGCATTCAAATCGCTCGAACTTGACTAAAATCAGTACCTTTTAATACAAAAATACATTTTTGAACTTGGACCTCTACTTTCAAAGGAACGATGACTATGTATACACTCTTTTTTATACTCCGCAAATTTCCAATTTTGTCTTGAATCATATCACGAAATGTGGAGACAATTGCTTGCGTATTAGGCTCTGTATGTCCCATTTAGTCATGTCGGGTTTTAAGACTTTTTACTATATTTTTAGGCGTGCGTACAAATTACTCGTAGGCCTACTTGCCTTAAATCCTCAATTTTACAGCGGCAAAATTCGGTAGCCTGTCGACGGTATTATTTTCTATCCACTTGAATCCCTACACCGCCCCTGACCCCTTCCCAGAGTTCGACACATCATAGCATGCCATATACTAATGGGGCCCGACTGCATCGATACTGATTTTTTTTCTTGATTTTTTTTTTTTTAATTTTTTTTTTAAATTTTTTTTTAAATTGACCTCAACTTTATTTAAATTTAATATCAATATAAGCGATACTCACGGAAGTACGAGACACTTCCATACGTCCATGATAACCGGCTAATTGTTGGCTGTGACTGAATTCAAAATTTTACTCTCCACGTTACTTTTGAATTTAGCGCCACTTATTATCCATACCGTGATTGCTGTTTTATATAGGGATATGTACATGTACATGCACAATGCTGTCTCGCGCCGAGCGCGCGGCAAGCTAACGCACCTGTTGGCATTGTTAGAAATTCGAACGCGGATAATAGAGCTCGCACCAAAGTACCTGTGATGTTCTCGCTGTAAATAATGAATTAAACACTTTTCGCTATCTTCAAAATATTGTTTTAAAATAATGTTGAGACTTCAGCATTTTTATATACTTAATTGATTTTTAATATTTTTTTTGAATCTATAAACATTTGTTGTTTAAAACAATTTAGTCAACATTGTTTAAATTTTAAACAACATTGGTAAAATATACTTTGATTTTCATAAATTTAACCACTAATTGTTTAAAATTTAACCAAAATTGTGCAAAAATATGTTCAACAACTGTTGAGCGATGTTTAAAAGAACATGTTTTAAACATCTTGTTAAGAAATTATTCAACGTTGTTTAAAACATGCTCTTTTAAACAACTGTTAGTTAACCGGTGAATCGCACAACAGTTGTTTAACATATTTTTGCGTAATGTTGGTTAAATTTAAACAACTATTGGTTAAATTTATGAAAATCAAAGTTTATTTAACCAATGTTGTTTAAAATTTAAACAATGTTGGCTAATTTTTTTTAAACAACATTTTTTTAAACAGTGTTTTAACAGTGTAACAAAAACAACAACAACAACAACAACAACAAACAACAATTACAACTTAAACCAACAACAAATCTCTGTAGGTCCCATTTAGCAATGTCGGGTTTTAACACTTTCCACGCGGCAGGCGTCTGCAGACGACAATCCAAAATACCAAAAAATGTTTCAAAAATGTCAACATTATTGAATGTTATTTGCAATATTTGCAATAACTAATATTTGCAATAACTATGGGAAATGCATTCAAATAGTACAAACGTGCCTAGTATTGTTTGTTCAGTTATCCTTGGGGATACACTGAAAGTTAGGAAAGGTTTCTGAAAAATCTGTTTTGTACCGTGGTGTTAAACCAATAGCCGCGTGGAAAGTGTTAAGATTTTTACTAGTTCGCTAAATGGATAATTTATCGCGCTTCAATTAACTGGGCTAAAATCAGTACTTTTTATTAAAAAAATACATTTTTTAACTTTGACCTCTACTTTCAAAGGAACGATGACTATGTATACACTCTTTTTTATACTCAGCAAATTTTCCATTTTGTCTTGAATCATATCACGAAATGTGGAGACAATTGCTTGCACATTATGCTCTGTATGTTCCATTTAGTGATGTCGGGTTTTAAGATTTTTTACTTAGTTGCGCGCTTCGTTGTCTCAGAATCTCCTGACATAGATTTTTGAATTCAAGTAAAATTCTGGTGTTTTCTTTACTCTGAACATAAATCTTAGGTCAAATTGAATAGCTAATACTTCAAGGGTGCCATTCATAATATCAAAATTTAAAAACAATGCTATTCTTAACACTTTCCACGCGGCAGACAGGCGTGGTTAAGCATTCAAATCGCTCGAACTTGACTAAAATCAGTACTTGCCTTAAATCCTTTTAATACAAAAATACATTTTTGAACTTGGACCTCTACTTTCAAAGGAACGATGACTATGTATACACTCTTTTTTATACTCCGCAAATTTCCAATTTTGTCTTGAATCATATCACGAAATGTGGAGACAATTGCTTGCGTATTAGGCTCTGTATGTCCCATTTAGTCATGTCGGGTTTTAAGACTTTTTACTATATTTTTAGGCGTGCGTACAAATTACTCGTAGGCCTACTTGCCTTAAATCCTCAATTTTACAGCGGCAAAATTCGGTAGCCTGTCGACGGTATTATTTCTATCCACTTGAACCCCTACACCGCCCCCTGACCACTTCCCAGAGTTCGACACATCATAGCACGCCATATACTAATGGGGCCCGACTGCATCGATACTGATTTTTTTTCTTGATTTTTTGTTTTTTTAAATATTTTTTTTATTTTTTTTAAATTGACCTCAACTTTATTTAAATTTAATATCAATATAAGCGATACTCACGCAAGTACGAGACACTTCCATACTTCCATGATAACCGGCTAATTGTTGGCTGTGACTGAATTCAAAATGTTACTCTCCACGTTACTTTTGAATTTAGCGCCACTTATTATCCATACCGTGATTGCTGTTTTATATAGGGATATGTACATGTACATGCACAATGCTGTCTCGCGCCGAGCGCGCGGCAAGCTAACGCACCTGTTGGCATTGTTAGAAATTCGAACGCGGATAATAGAGCTCGCACCAAAGTACCTGTGATGTTCTCGCTGTAAATAATGAATTAAACACTTTTCGCTATCTTCAAAATATTGTTTTAAAATAATGTTGAGACTTCAGCATTTTTATATACTTAATTGATTTTTAATATTTTTTTTGAATCTATAAACATTTGTTGTTTAAAAAAATTTAGTCAACATTGTTTAAATTTTAAACAACATTGGTAAAATATACTTTGATTTTCATAAATTTAACCACTAATTGTTTAAAATTTAACCAAAATTGTGCAAAAATATGTTCAACAACTGTTGAGCGATGTTTAAAAGAACATGTTTTAAACATCTTGTTAAGAAATTATTCAACGTTGTTTAAAACATGCTCTTTTAAACAACTGTTAGTTAACCGGTGAATCGCACAACAGTTGTTTAACATATTTTTGCGTAATGTTGGTTAAATTTAAACAACTATTGGTTAAATTTATGAAAATCAAAGTTTATTTAACCAATGTTGTTTAAAATTTAAACAATGTTGGCTAATTTTTTTTAAACAACATTTTTTTAAACAGTGTTTTAACAGTGTAACAAAAACAACAACAACAACAACAACAACAACAAACAACAATTACAACTTAAACCAACAACAAATCTCTGTAGGTCCCATTTAGCAATGTCGGGTTTTAACACTTTCCACGCGGCAGGCGTCTGCAGACGACAATCCAAAATACCAAAAAATGTTTCAAAAATGTCAACATTATTGAATGTTATTTGCAATATTTGCAATAACTAATATTTGCAATAACTATGGGAAATGCATTCAAATAGTACAAACGTGCCTAGTATTGTTTGTTCAGTTATCCTTGGGGATACACTGAAAGTTAGGAAAGGTTTAAGTTCTGAAAAATCTGTTTTGTACCGTGGTGTTAAACCAATAGCCGCGTGGAAAGTGTTAAGATTTTTACTAGTTCGCTAAATGGATAATTTATCGCGCTTCAATTAACTGGGCTAAAATCAGTACTTTTTATTAAAAAAATACATTTTTGAACTTTGACCTCTACTTTCAAAGGAACGATGACTATGTATACACTCTTTTTTATACTCAGCAAATTTTCCATTTTGTCTTGAATCATATCACGAAATGTGGACACAATTGCTTGCACATTATGCTCTGTATGTTCCATTTAGTGATGTCGGGTTTTAAGATTTTTTACTTAGTTGCGCGCTTCGTTGTCTCAGAATCTCCTGACATAGATTTTTGAATTCAAGTAAAATTCTGGTGTTTTCTTAACTCTGAACATAAATCTTAGGTCAAATTGAATAGCTAATACTTCAAGGGTGCCATTCATAATATCAAAATTTAAAAACAATGCTATTCTTAACACTTTCCACGCGGCAGACAGGCGTGGTTAAGCATTCAAATCGCTCGAACTTGACTAAAATCAGTACTTGCCTTAAATCCTTTTAATACAAAAATACATTTTTGAACTTGGACCTCTACTTTCAAAGGAACGATGACTATGTATAATACACTCTTTTTTATACTCCGCAAATTTCCAATTTTGTCTTGAATCATATCACGAAATGTGGAGACAATTGCTTGCGTATTAGGCTCTGTATGTCCCATTTAGTCATGTCGGGTCTTAAGACTTTTTACTATATTTTTAGGCGTGCGTACAAATTACTCGTAGGCCTACTTACCTTAAATCCTCAATTTTACAGCGGCAAAATTCGGTAGCCTGTCGACGGTATTATTTCTATCCACTTGAACCCCTACACCGCCCCTGACCCCTTCCCAGAGTTCGACACATCATAGCACGCCATATACTAATGGGGCCCGACTGCATCGATACTGATTTTTTTTCTTGATTTTTTGTTTTTTTAAATATTTTTTTTAATTTTTTTTAAATTGACCTCAACTTCATTTAAATTTAATATCAATATAAGCGATACTCACGCAAGTACGAGACACTTCCATACTTCCATGATAACCGGCTAATTGTTGGCTGTGACTGAATTCAAAATTTTACTCTCCACGTTACTTTTGAATTTAGCGCCACTTATTATCCATACCGTGATTGCTGTTTTATATAGGGATATGTACATGTACATGCACAATGCTGTCTCGCGCCGAGCGCGCGGCAAGCTAACGCACCTGTTGGCATTGTTAGAAATTCGAACGCGGATAATAGAGCTCGCACCAAAGTACCTGTGATGTTCTCGCTGTAAATAATGAATTAAACACTTTTCGCTATCTTCAAAATATTGTTTTAAAATAATGTTGAGACTTCAGCATTTTTATATACTTAATTGATTTTTAATTTTTTTTTTGAATCTATAAACATTTGTTGTTTAAAACAATTTAGTCAACATTGTTTAAATTTTAAACAACATTGGTAAAATATACTTTGATTTTCATAAATTTAACCACTAATTGTTTAAAATTTAACCGAAATTGTGCAAAAATATGTTCAACAACTGTTGAGCGATGTTTAAAAGAACATGTTTTAAACATCTTGTTAAGAAATTATTCAACGTTGTTTAAAACATGCTCTTTTAAACAACTGTTAGTTAACCGGTGAATCGCACAACAGTTGTTTAACATATTTTTGCGTAATGTTGGTTAAATTTAAACAACTATTGGTTAAATTTATGAAAATCAAAGTTTATTTAACCAATGTTGTTTAAAATTTAAACAATGTTGGCTAATTGTTTTTAAACAACATTTTTTTAAACAGTGTTTTAACAGTGTAACAAAAACAACAACAACAACAACAACAACAACAACAACAACAACAAACAACAATTACAACTTAAACCAACAACAAATCTCTGTAGGTCCCATTTAGCAATGTCGGGTTTTAACACTTTCCACGCGGCAGGCGTCTGCAGACGACAATCCAAAATACCAAAAAATGTTTCAAAAATGTCAACATTATTGAATGTTATTTGCAATATTTGCAATAACTAATATTTGCAATAACTATGGGAAATGCATTCAAATAGTACAAACGTGCCTAGTATTGTTTGTTCAGTTATCCTTGGGGATACACTGAAAGTTAGGAAAGGTTTAAGTTCTGAAAAATCCGTTTTGTACCGTGGTGTTAAACCAATAGCCGCGTGGAAAGTGTTAAGATTTTTACTAGTTCGCTAAATGGATAATTTATCGCGCTTCAATTAACTGGGCTAAAATCAGTACTTTTTATTAAAAAAATACATTTTTGAACTTTGACCTCTACTTTCAAAGGAACGATGACTATGTATACACTCTTTTTTATACTCAGCAAATTTTCCATTTTGTCTTGAATCATATCACGAAATGTGGACACAATTGCTTGCACATTATGCTCTGTATGTTCCATTTAGTGATGTCGGGTTTTAAGATTTTTTACTTAGTTGCGCGCTTCGTTGTCTCAGAATCTCCTGACATAGATTTTTGAATTCAAGTAAAATTCTGGTGTTTTCTTAACTCTGAACATAAATCTTAGGTCAAATTGAATAGCTAATACTTCAAGGGTGCCATTCATAATATCAAAATTTAAAAACAATGCTATTCTTAACACTTTCCACGCGGCAGACAGGCGTGGTTAAGCATTCAAATCGCTCGAACTTGACTAAAATCAGTACTTGCCTTAAATCCTTTTAATACAAAAATACATTTTTGAACTTGGACCTCTACTTTCAAAGGAACGATGACTATGTATACACTCTTTTTTATACTCCGCAAATTTCCAATTTTGTCTTGAATCATATCACGAAATGTGGAGACAATTGCTTGCGTATTAGGCTCTGTATGTCCCATTTAGTCATGTCGGGTTTTAAGACTTTTTACTATATTTTTAGGCGTGCGTACAAATTACTCGTAGGCCTACTTGCCTTAAATCCTCAATTTTACAGCGGCAAAATTCGGTAGCCTGTCGACGGTATTATTTCTATCCACTTGAACCCCTACACCGCCCCCTGACCCCTTCCCAGAGTTCGACACATCATAGCACGCCATATACTAATGGGGCCCGACTGCATCGATACTGATTTTTTTTCTTGATTTTTTGTTTTTTTAAATTTTTTTTTAAATTTTTTTTAAATTGACCTCAACTTTATTTAAATTTAATATCAATATAAGCGATACTCACGCAAGTACGAGACACTTCCATACTTCCATGATAACCGGCTAATTGTTGGCTGTGACTGAATTCAAAATTTTACTCTCCACGTTACTTTTGAATTTAGCGCCACTTATTATCCATACCGTGATTGCTGTTTTATATAGGGATATGTACATGTACATGCACAATGCTGTCTCGCGCCGAGCGCGCGGCAAGCTAACGCACCTGTTGGCATTGTTAGAAATTCGAACGCGGATAATAGAGCTCGCACCAAAGTACCTGTGATGTTCTCGCTGTAAATAATGAATTAAACACTTTTCGCTATCTTCAAAATATTGTTTTAAAATAATGTTGAGACTTCAGCATTTTTATATACTTAATTGATTTTTAATATTTTTTTTGAATCTATAAACATTTGTTGTTTAAAACAATTTAGTCAACATTGTTTAAATTTTAAACAACATTGGTAAAATATACTTTGATTTTCATAAATTTAACCACTAATTGTTTAAAATTTAACCAAAATTGTGCAAAAATATGTTCAACAACTGTTGAGCGATGTTTAAAAGAACATGTTTTAAACATCTTGTTAAGAAATTATTCAACGTTGTTTAAAACATGCTCTTTTAAACAACTGTTAGTTAACCGGTGAATCGCACAACAGTTGTTTAACATATTTTTGCGTAATGTTGGTTAAATTTAAACAACTATTGGTTAAATTTATGAAAATCAAAGTTTATTTAACCAATGTTGTTTAAAATTTAAACAATGTTGGCTAATTTTTTTTAAACAACATTTTTTTAAACAGTGTTTTAACAGTGTAACAAAACAACAACAACAACAACAACAACAACAACAACAAACAACAATTACAACTTAAACCAACAACAAATCTCTGTAGGTCCCATTTAGCAATGTCGGGTTTTAACACTTTCCACGCGGCAGGCGTCTGCAGACGACAATCCAAAATACCAAAAAATGTTTCAAAAATGTCAACATTATTGAATGTTATTTGCAATATTTGCAATAACTAATATTTGCAATAACTATGGGAAATGCATTCAAATAGTACAAACGTGCCTAGTATTGTTTGTTCAGTTATCCTTGGGGATACACTGAAAGTTAGGAAAGGTTTAAGTTCTGAAAAATCCGTTTTGTACCGTGGTGTTAAACCAATAGCCGCGTGGAAAGTGTTAAGATTTTTACTAGTTCGCTAAATGGATAATTTATCGCGCTTCAATTAACTGGGCTAAAATCAGTACTTTTTATTAAAAAAATACATTTTTGAACTTTGACCTCTACTTTCAAAGGAACGATGACTATGTATACACTCTTTTTTATACTCAGCAAATTTTCCATTTTGTCTTGAATCATATCACGAAATGTGGACACAATTGCTTGCACATTATGCTCTGTATGTTCCATTTAGTGATGTCGGGTTTTAAGATTTTTTACTTAGTTGCGCGCTTCGTTGTCTCAGAATCTCCTGACATAGATTTTTGAATTCAAGTAAAATTCTGGTGTTTTCTTAACTCTGAACATAAATCTTAGGTCAAATTGAATAGCTAATACTTCAAGGGTGCCATTCATAATATCAAAATTTAAAAACAATGCTATTCTTAACACTTTCCACGCGGCAGACAGGCGTGGTTAAGCATTCAAATCGCTCGAACTTGACTAAAATCAGTACTTGCCTTAAATCCTTTTAATACAAAAATACATTTTTGAACTTGGACCTCTACTTTCAAAGGAACGATGACTATGTATACACTTTTTTTTATACTCCGCAAATTTCCAATTTTGTCTTGAATCATATCACGAAATGTGGAGACAATTGCTTGCGTATTAGGCTCTGTATGTCCCATTTAGTCATGTCGGGTTTTAAGATTTTTTACTAAATTTTTAGGCGTGCGTACAAATTACTCGTAGGCCTACTTGCCTTAAATCCTCAATTTTACAGCGGCAAAATTCGGTAGCCTGTCGACGGTATTATTTCTATCCACTTGAACCCCTACACCACCCCCTGACCCCTCCCAGAGTTCGACACATCATAGCACGCCATATACTAATGGGGCCCGACTGCATCGATACTGATTTTTTTTCCTGATTTTTTTTTCTTCTTGATTTTTTTAAATTTTTTTTTAAATTGACCTCAACTTTATTTAAATTTAATATCAATATAAGCGATACTCACGGAAGTACGAGACACTTCCATACTTCCATGATAACCGGCTAATTGTTGGCTGTGACTGAATTCAAAATTTTACTCTCCACGTTACTTTTGAATTTAGCGCCACTTATTATCCATAACGTGATTGCTGTTTTATATAGGGATATGTACATGTACATGCACAATGCTGTCTCGCGCCGAGCGCGCGGCAAGCTAACGCACCTGTTGGCATTGTTAGAAATTCGAACGCGGATAATAGAGCTCGCACCAAAGTACCTGTGATGTTCTCGCTGTAAATAATGAATTAAAAACTTTTCGCTATCTTCAAAATATTGTTTTAAAATAATGTTGAGACTTCAGCATTTTTATATACTTAATTGATTTTTAATATTTTTTTGAATCTATAAACATTTGTTGTTTATAACAATTTAGTCAACATTGTTTAAATTTTAAACAACATTGGTAAAATATATGATTTTCATAAATTTAACCAATAATTGTTTAAAATTTAACCAAAATTGTGCAAAAATATGTTCAACAACTGTTGAGCGATGTTTAAAAGAACATGTTTTAAACAACTTGTTGAGAAATTATTCAACGTTGTTTAAAACATGCTCTTTTAAACAACTGTTAGGTAACCGGTGAATCGCTCAACAGTTGTTTGACATATTTTTGCGTAATGTTGGTTAAATTTTAAACAACTATTGGTCAAATTTATGAAAATCAAAGTTTACTTAACCAATGTTGTTTAAAATTTAAACAATGTTGGCTAATTTTTTTTAAACAACATTTTTTTAAACAGTGTTTTAACAGTGTAACAACAACAACAACAACAACAACAACAACAACAACAACAACAACAACAACAACAACAACAACAACAACAACAACAAACAACAATTACAACTAATTAAACCAACATTAAATCTCTGTAGGTCCCATTTAGCAATATCGGGTTTTAACACTTTCCACGCGGCAGGCGTCTGCAGACGACAATCCAAAATACCAAAAAATGTTTCAAAAATGTCAACATTATTGAATGTTATTTGCAATAACTATGGGAAATGCATTCAAATAGTACAAACGTGCCTAGTATTGTTTGTTCAGTTATCCTTGGGGATACACTGAAAGTTAGGAAAGGTTTCTGAAAAATCTGTTTTGTACCGTGGTGTTAAACCAATAGCCGCGTGGAAAGTGTTAAGATTTTTACTAGTTCGCTAAATGGATAATTTATCGCGCTTCAATTAACTGGGCTAAAATCAGTACTTTTTATTAAAAAAATACATTTTTTAACTTTGACCTCTACTTTCAAAGGAACGATGACTATGTATACACTCTTTTTTATACTCAGCAAATTTTCCATTTTGTCTTGAATCATATCACGAAATGTGGAGACAATTGCTTGCACATTATGCTCTGTATGTTCCATTTAGTGATGTCGGGTTTTAAGATTTTTTACTTAGTTGCGCGCTTCGTTGTCTCAGAATCTCCTGACATAGATTTTTGAATTCAAGTAAAATTCTGGTGTTTTCTTAACTCTGAACATAAATCTTAGGTCAAATTGAATAGCTAACACTTCAAGGGTGCCATTCATAATATCAAAATTTAAAAACAATGCTATTCTTAACACTTTCCACGCGGCAGACAGGCGTGGTTAAGCATTCAAATCGCTCGAACTTGACTAATATCAGTACCTTTTAATACAAAAATACATTTTTGAACTTGGACCTCTACTTTCAAAGGAACGATGACTATGTATACACTCTTTTTTATACTCCGCAAATTTCCAATTTTGTCTTGAATCATATCACGAAATGTGGAGACAATTGCTTGCGTATAAGGCTCTGTATGTCCCATTTAGTCATGTCGGGTTTTAAGACTTTTTACTATATTTTTAGGCGTGCGTACAAATTACTCGTAGGCCTACTTGCCTTAAATCCTCAATTTTACAGCGGCAAAATTCGGTAGCCTGTCGACGGTATTATTTGTATCCACTTGAACCCCTACACCGCCCCTGACCCCTTCCCAGAGTTCGACACATCATAGCACGCCATATACTAATGGGGCCCGACTGCATCGATACTGATTTTTTTTCTTGATTTTTTTTTTTTAAATTTTTTTTTTTTTTTTTTTAAATTGACCTCAACTTTATCTAAATTTAATATCAATATAAGCGATACTCACGCAAGTACGAGACACTTCCATACTTCCATGATAACCGGCTAATTGTTGGCTGTGACTGAATTCAAAATTTTACTCTCCACGTTACTTTTGAATTTAGCGCCACTTATTATCCATACCGTGATTGCTGTTTTATATAGGGATATGTACATGTACATGCACAATGCTGTCTCGCGCCGAGCGCGCGGCAAGCTAACGCACCTGTTGGCATTGTTAGAAATTCGAACGCGGATAATAGAGCTCGCACCAAAGTACCTGTGATGTTCTCGCTGTAAATAATGAATTAAACACTTTTCGCTATCTTCAAAATATTGTTTTAAAATAATGTTGAGACTTCAGCATTTTTATATACTTAATTGATTTTTAATATTTTTTTTGAATCTATAAACATTTGTTGTTTAAAACAATTTAGTCAACATTATTTAAATTTTAAACAACATTGGTAAAATATACTTTGATTTTCATAAATTTAACCACTAATTGTTTAAAATTTAACCAAAATTGTGCAAAAATATGTTCAACAACTGTTGAGCGATGTTTAAAAGAACATGTTTTAAACATCTTGTTAAGAAATTATTCAACGTTGTTTAAAACATGCTCTTTTAAACAACTGTTAGTTAACCGGTGAATCGCACAACAGTTGTTTAACATATTTTTGCGTAATGTTGGTTAAATTTAAACAACTATTGGTTAAATTTATGAAAATCAAAGTTTATTTAACCAATGTTGTTTAAAATTTAAACAATGTTGGCTAATTTTTTTTAAACAACATTTTTTTAAACAGTGTTTTAACAGTGTAACAAAAACAACAACAACAACAACAACAACAACAAACAACAATTACAACTTAAACCAACAACAAATCTCTGTTGGTCCCATTTAGCAATGTCGGGTTTTAACACTTTCCACGCGGCAGGCGTCTGCAGACGACAATCCAAAATACCAAAAAATGTTTCAAAAATGTCAACATTATTGAATGTTATTTGCAATATTTGCAATAACTATGGGAAATGCATTCAAATAGTACAAACGTGCCTAGTATTGTTTGTTCAGTTATCCTTGGGGATACACTGAAAGTTGAAAGTTAGGAAAGGTTTCTGAAAAATCTGTTTTGTACCGTGGTGTTAAACCAATAGCCGCGTGGAAAGTGTTAAGATTTTTACTAGTTCGCTAAATGGATAATTTATCGCGCTTCAATTAACTGGGCTAAAATCAGTACTTTTTATTTAAAAAATACATTTTTGAACTTTGACCTCTACTTTCAAAGGAACGATGACTATGTATACACTCTTTTTTATACTCAGCAAATTTTCCATTTTGTCATATCACGAAATGTGGAGACAATTGCTTGCACATTATGCTCTGTATGTTCCATTTAGTGATGTCGGGTTTTAAGATTTTTTACTTAGTTGCGCGCTTCGTTGTCTCAGAATCTCCTGACATAGATTTTTGAATTCAAGTAAAATTCTGGTGTTTTCTTAACTCTGAACATAAATCTTAGGTCAAATTGAATAGCTAACACTTCAAGGGTGCCATTCATAATATTAAAATTTAAAAACAATGCTATTCTTAACACTTTCCACGCGGCAGACAGGCGTGGTTAAGCATTCAAATCGCTCGAACTTGACTAAAATCAGTACCTTTTAATACAAAAATACATTTTTGAACTTGGACCTCTACTTTCAAAGGAACGATGACTATGTATACACTCTTTTTTATACTCCGCAAATTTCCAATTTTGTCTTGAATCATATCACGAAATGTGGAGACAATTGCTTGCGTATTAGGCTCTGTATGTCCCATTTAGTCATGTCGGGTTTTAAGACTTTTTACTATATTTTTAGGCGTGCGTACAAATTACTCGTAGGCCTACTTGCCTTAAATCCTCAATTTTACAGCGGCAAAATTCGGTAGCCTGTCGACGGTATTATTTTCTATCCACTTGAATCCCTACACCGCCCCTGACCCCTTCCCAGAGTTCGACACATCATAGCATGCCATATACTAATGGGGCCCGACTGCATCGATACTGATTTTTTTTCTTGATTTTTTTTTTTTTAATTTTTTTTTTTAATTTTTTTTTAAATTGACCTCAACTTTATTTAAATTTAATATCAATATAAGCGATACTCACGGAAGTACGAGACACTTCCATACGTCCATGATAACCGGCTAATTGTTGGCTGTGACTGAATTCAAAATTTTACTCTCCACGTTACTTTTGAATTTAGCGCCACTTATTATCCATACCGTGATTGCTGTTTTATATAGGGATATGTACATGTACATGCACAATGCTGTCTCGCGCCGAGCGCGCGGCAAGCTAACGCACCTGTTGGCATTGTTAGAAATTCGAACGCGGATAATAGAGCTCGCACCAAAGTACCTGTGATGTTCTCGCTGTAAATAATGAATTAAACACTTTTCGCTATCTTCAAAATATTGTTTTAAAATAATGTTGAGACTTCAGCATTTTTATATACTTAATTGATTTTTAATATTTTTTTTGAATCTATAAACATTTGTTGTTTAAAACAATTTAGTCAACATTGTTTAAATTTTAAACAACATTGGTAAAATATACTTTGATTTTCATAAATTTAACCACTAATTGTTTAAAATTTAACCAAAATTGTGCAAAAATATGTTCAACAACTGTTGAGCGATGTTTAAAAGAACATGTTTTAAACATCTTGTTAAGAAATTATTCAACGTTGTTTAAAACATGCTCTTTTAAACAACTGTTAGTTAACCGGTGAATCGCACAACAGTTGTTTAACATATTTTTGCGTAATGTTGGTTAAATTTAAACAACTATTGGTTAAATTTATGAAAATCAAAGTTTATTTAACCAATGTTGTTTAAAATTTAAACAATGTTGGCTAATTTTTTTTAAACAACATTTTTTTAAACAGTGTTTTAACAGTGTAACAAAAACAACAACAACAACAACAACAACAAACAACAATTACAACTTAAACCAACAACAAATCTCTGTAGGTCCCATTTAGCAATGTCGGGTTTTAACACTTTCCACGCGGCAGGCGTCTGCAGACGACAATCCAAAATACCAAAAAATGTTTCAAAAATGTCAACATTATTGAATGTTATTTGCAATATTTGCAATAACTAATATTTGCAATAACTATGGGAAATGCATTCAAATAGTACAAACGTGCCTAGTATTGTTTGTTCAGTTATCCTTGGGGATACACTGAAAGTTAGGAAAGGTTTCTGAAAAATCTGTTTTGTACCGTGGTGTTAAACCAATAGCCGCGTGGAAAGTGTTAAGATTTTTACTAGTTCGCTAAATGGATAATTTATCGCGCTTCAATTAACTGGGCTAAAATCAGTACTTTTTATTAAAAAAATACATTTTTTAACTTTGACCTCTACTTTCAAAGGAACGATGACTATGTATACACTCTTTTTTATACTCAGCAAATTTTCCATTTTGTCTTGAATCATATCACGAAATGTGGAGACAATTGCTTGCACATTATGCTCTGTATGTTCCATTTAGTGATGTCGGGTTTTAAGATTTTTTACTTAGTTGCGCGCTTCGTTGTCTCAGAATCTCCTGACATAGATTTTTGAATTCAAGTAAAATTCTGGTGTTTTCTTTACTCTGAACATAAATCTTAGGTCAAATTGAATAGCTAATACTTCAAGGGTGCCATTCATAATATCAAAATTTAAAAACAATGCTATTCTTAACACTTTCCACGCGGCAGACAGGCGTGGTTAAGCATTCAAATCGCTCGAACTTGACTAAAATCAGTACTTGCCTTAAATCCTTTTAATACAAAAATACATTTTTGAACTTGGACCTCTACTTTCAAAGGAACGATGACTATGTATACACTCTTTTTTATACTCCGCAAATTTCCAATTTTGTCTTGAATCATATCACGAAATGTGGAGACAATTGCTTGCGTATTAGGCTCTGTATGTCCCATTTAGTCATGTCGGGTTTTAAGACTTTTTACTATATTTTTAGGCGTGCGTACAAATTACTCGTAGGCCTACTTGCCTTAAATCCTCAATTTTACAGCGGCAAAATTCGGTAGCCTGTCGACGGTATTATTTCTATCCACTTGAACCCCTACACCGCCCCCTGACCACTTCCCAGAGTTCGACACATCATAGCACGCCATATACTAATGGGGCCCGACTGCATCGATACTGATTTTTTTTCTTGATTTTTTGTTTTTTTAAATATTTTTTTTATTTTTTTTTAAATTGACCTCAACTTTATTTAAATTTAATATCAATATAAGCGATACTCACGCAAGTACGAGACACTTCCATACTTCCATGATAACCGGCTAATTGTTGGCTGTGACTGAATTCAAAATGTTACTCTCCACGTTACTTTTGAATTTAGCGCCACTTATTATCCATACCGTGATTGCTGTTTTATATAGGGATATGTACATGTACATGCACAATGCTGTCTCGCGCCGAGCGCGCGGCAAGCTAACGCACCTGTTGGCATTGTTAGAAATTCGAACGCGGATAATAGAGCTCGCACCAAAGTACCTGTGATGTTCTCGCTGTAAATAATGAATTAAACACTTTTCGCTATCTTCAAAATATTGTTTTAAAATAATGTTGAGACTTCAGCATTTTTATATACTTAATTGATTTTTAATATTTTTTTTGAATCTATAAACATTTGTTGTTTAAAAAAATTTAGTCAACATTGTTTAAATTTTAAACAACATTGGTAAAATATACTTTGATTTTCATAAATTTAACCACTAATTGTTTAAAATTTAACCAAAATTGTGCAAAAATATGTTCAACAACTGTTGAGCGATGTTTAAAAGAACATGTTTTAAACATCTTGTTAAGAAATTATTCAACGTTGTTTAAAACATGCTCTTTTAAACAACTGTTAGTTAACCGGTGAATCGCACAACAGTTGTTTAACATATTTTTGCGTAATGTTGGTTAAATTTAAACAACTATTGGTTAAATTTATGAAAATCAAAGTTTATTTAACCAATGTTGTTTAAAATTTAAACAATGTTGGCTAATTTTTTTTAAACAACATTTTTTTAAACAGTGTTTTAACAGTGTAACAAAAACAACAACAACAACAACAACAACAACAAACAACAATTACAACTTAAACCAACAACAAATCTCTGTAGGTCCCATTTAGCAATGTCGGGTTTTAACACTTTCCACGCGGCAGGCGTCTGCAGACGACAATCCAAAATACCAAAAAATGTTTCAAAAATGTCAACATTATTGAATGTTATTTGCAATATTTGCAATAACTAATATTTGCAATAACTATGGGAAATGCATTCAAATAGTACAAACGTGCCTAGTATTGTTTGTTCAGTTATCCTTGGGGATACACTGAAAGTTAGGAAAGGTTTAAGTTCTGAAAAATCTGTTTTGTACCGTGGTGTTAAACCAATAGCCGCGTGGAAAGTGTTAAGATTTTTACTAGTTCGCTAAATGGATAATTTATCGCGCTTCAATTAACTGGGCTAAAATCAGTACTTTTTATTAAAAAAATACATTTTTGAACTTTGACCTCTACTTTCAAAGGAACGATGACTATGTATACACTCTTTTTTATACTCAGCAAATTTTCCATTTTGTCTTGAATCATATCACGAAATGTGGACACAATTGCTTGCACATTATGCTCTGTATGTTCCATTTAGTGATGTCGGGTTTTAAGATTTTTTACTTAGTTGCGCGCTTCGTTGTCTCAGAATCTCCTGACATAGATTTTTGAATTCAAGTAAAATTCTGGTGTTTTCTTAACTCTGAACATAAATCTTAGGTCAAATTGAATAGCTAATACTTCAAGGGTGCCATTCATAATATCAAAATTTAAAAACAATGCTATTCTTAACACTTTCCACGCGGCAGACAGGCGTGGTTAAGCATTCAAATCGCTCGAACTTGACTAAAATCAGTACTTGCCTTAAATCCTTTTAATACAAAAATACATTTTTGAACTTGGACCTCTACTTTCAAAGGAACGATGACTATGTATAATACACTCTTTTTTATACTCCGCAAATTTCCAATTTTGTCTTGAATCATATCACGAAATGTGGAGACAATTGCTTGCGTATTAGGCTCTGTATGTCCCATTTAGTCATGTCGGGTTTTAAGACTTTTTACTATATTTTTAGGCGTGCGTACAAATTACTCGTAGGCCTACTTACCTTAAATCCTCAATTTTACAGCGGCAAAATTCGGTAGCCTGTCGACGGTATTATTTCTATCCACTTGAACCGCTACACCGCCCCTGACCCCTTCCCAGAGTTCGACACATCATAGCACGCCATATACTAATGGGGCCCGACTGCATCGATACTGATTTTTTTTCTTGATTTTTTGTTTTTTTAAATATTTTTTTTAATTTTTTTTAAATTGACCTCAACTTCATTTAAATTTAATATCAATATAAGCGATACTCACGCAAGTACGAGACACTTCCATACTTCCATGATAACCGGCTAATTGTTGGCTGTGACTGAATTCAAAATTTTACTCTCCACGTTACTTTTGAATTTAGCGCCACTTATTATCCATACCGTGATTGCTGTTTTATATAGGGATATGTACATGTACATGCACAATGCTGTCTCGCGCCGAGCGCGCGGCAAGCTAACGCACCTGTTGGCATTGTTAGAAATTCGAACGCGGATAATAGAGCTCGCACCAAAGTACCTGTGATGTTCTCGCTGTAAATAATGAATTAAACACTTTTCGCTATCTTCAAAATATTGTTTTAAAATAATGTTGAGACTTCAGCATTTTTATATACTTAATTGATTTTTAATTTTTTTTTTGAATCTATAAACATTTGTTGTTTAAAACAATTTAGTCAACATTGTTTAAATTTTAAACAACATTGGTAAAATATACTTTGATTTTCATAAATTTAACCACTAATTGTTTAAAATTTAACCGAAATTGTGCAAAAATATGTTCAACAACTGTTGAGCGATGTTTAAAAGAACATGTTTTAAACATCTTGTTAAGAAATTATTCAACGTTGTTTAAAACATGCTCTTTTAAACAACTGTTAGTTAACCGGTGAATCGCACAACAGTTGTTTAACATATTTTTGCGTAATGTTGGTTAAATTTAAACAACTATTGGTTA
This sequence comes from Ophiura sarsii, assembly GCA_035610835.1. Taxonomy (NCBI): domain Eukaryota; kingdom Metazoa; phylum Echinodermata; class Ophiuroidea; order Amphilepidida; family Ophiuridae; genus Ophiura; species Ophiura sarsii. Next base: position 105,998,172 of record CM069441.1, read on the forward strand.
AATTTATGAAAATCAAAGTTTATTTAACCAATGTTGTTTAAAATTTAAACAATGTTGGCTAATTGTTTTTAAACAACATTTTTTTAAACAGTGTTTTAACAGTGTAACAAAAACAACAACAACAACAACAACAACAACAACAACAACAACAAACAACAATTACAACTTAAACCAACAACAAATCTCTGTAGGTCCCATTTAGCAATGTCGGGTTTTAACACTTTCCACGCGGCAGGCGTCTGCAGACGACAATCCAAAATACCAAAAAATGTTTCAAAAATGTCAACATTATTGAATGTTATTTGCAATATTTGCAATAACTAATATTTGCAATAACTATGGGAAATGCATTCAAATAGTACAAACGTGCCTAGTATTGTTTGTTCAGTTATCCTTGGGGATACACTGAAAGTTAGGAAAGGTTTAAGTTCTGAAAAATCCGTTTTGTACCGTGGTGTTAAACCAATAGCCGCGTGGAAAGTGTTAAGATTTTTACTAGTTCGCTAAATGGATAATTTATCGCGCTTCAATTAACTGGGCTAAAATCAGTACTTTTTATTAAAAAAATACATTTTTGAACTTTGACCTCTACTTTCAAAGGAACGATGACTATGTATACACTCTTTTTTATACTCAGCAAATTTTCCATTTTGTCTTGAATCATATCACGAAATGTGGACACAATTGCTTGCACATTATGCTCTGTATGTTCCATTTAGTGATGTCGGGTTTTAAGATTTTTTACTTAGTTGCGCGCTTCGTTGTCTCAGAATCTCCTGACATAGATTTTTGAATTCAAGTAAAATTCTGGTGTTTTCTTAACTCTGAACATAAATCTTAGGTCAAATTGAATAGCTAATACTTCAAGGGTGCCATTCATAATATCAAAATTTAAAAACAATGCTATTCTTAACACTTTCCACGCGGCAGACAGGCGTGGTTAAGCATTCAAATCGCTCGAACTTGACTAAAATCAGTACTTGCCTTAAATCCTTTTAATACAAAAATACATTTTTGAACTTGGACCTCTACTTTCAAAGGAACGATGACTATGTATACACTCTTTTTTATACTCCGCAAATTTCCAATTTTGTCTTGAATCATATCACGAAATGTGGAGACAATTGCTTGCGTATTAGGCTCTGTATGTCCCATTTAGTCATGTCGGGTTTTAAGACTTTTTACTATATTTTTAGGCGTGCGTACAAGTTACTCGTAGGCCTACTTGCCTTAAATCCTCAATTTTACAGCGGCAAAATTCGGTAGCCTGTCGACGGTATTATTTCTATCCACTTGAACCCCTACACCGCCCCCTGACCCCTTCCCAGAGTTCGACACATCATAGCACGCCATATACTAATGGGGCCCGACTGCATCGATACTGATTTTTTTTCTTGATTTTTTGTTTTTTTAAATTTTTTTTTTAATTTTTTTTAAATTGACCTCAACTTTATTTAAATTTAATATCAATATAAGCGATACTCACGCAAGTACGAGACACTTCCATACTTCCATGATAACCGGCTAATTGTTGGCTGTGACTGAATTCAAAATTTTACTCTCCACGTTACTTTTGAATTTAGCGCCACTTATTATCCATACCGTGATTGCTGTTTTATATAGGGATATGTACATGTACATGCACAATGCTGTCTCGCGCCGAGCGCGCGGCAAGCTAACGCACCTGTTGGCATTGTTAGAAATTCGAACGCGGATAATAGAGCTCGCACCAAAGTACCTGTGATGTTCTCGCTGTAAATAATGAATTAAACACTTTTCGCTATCTTCAAAATATTGTTTTAAAATAATGTTGAGACTTCAGCATTTTTATATACTTAATTGATTTTTAATATTTTTTTTGAATCTATAAACATTTGTTGTTTAAAACAATTTAGTCAACATTGTTTAAATTTTAAACAACATTGGTAAAATATACTTTGATTTTCATAAATTTAACCACTAATTGTTTAAAATTTAACCAAAATTGTGCAAAAATATGTTCAACAACTGTTGAGCGATGTTTAAAAGAACATGTTTTAAACATCTTGTTAAGAAATTATTCAACGTTGTTTAAAACATGCTCTTTTAAACAACTGTTAGTTAACCGGTGAATCGCACAACAGTTGTTTAACATATTTTTGCGTAATGTTGGTTAAATTTAAACAACTATTGGTTAAATTTATGAAAATCAAAGTTTATTTAACCAATGTTGTTTAAAATTTAAACAATGTTGGCTAATTTTTTTTAAACAACATTTTTTTAAACAGTGTTTTAACAGTGTAACAAAACAACAACAACAACAACAACAACAACAACAAACAACAATTACAACTTAAACCAACAACAAATCTCTGTAGGTCCCATTTAGCAATGTCGGGTTTTAACACTTTCCACGCGGCAGGCGTCTGCAGACGACAATCCAAAATACCAAAAAATGTTTCAAAAATGTCAACATTATTGAATGTTATTTGCAATATTTGCAATAACTAATATTTGCAATAACTATGGGAAATGCATTCAAATAGTACAAACGTGCCTAGTATTGTTTGTTCAGTTATCCTTGGGGATACACTGAAAGTTAGGAAAGGTTTAAGTTCTGAAAAATCCGTTTTGTACCGTGGTGTTAAACCAATAGCCGCGTGGAAAGTGTTAAGATTTTTACTAGTTCGCTAAATGGATAATTTATCGCGCTTCAATTAACTGGGCTAAAATCAGTACTTTTTATTAAAAAAATACATTTTTGAACTTTGACCTCTACTTTCAAAGGAACGATGACTATGTATACACTCTTTTTTATACTCAGCAAATTTTCCATTTTGTCTTGAATCATATCACGAAATGTGGACACAATTGCTTGCACATTATGCTCTGTATGTTCCATTTAGTGATGTCGGGTTTTAAGATTTTTTACTTAGTTGCGCGCTTCGTTGTCTCAGAATCTCCTGACATAGATTTTTGAATTCAAGTAAAATTCTGGTGTTTTCTTAACTCTGAACATAAATCTTAGGTCAAATTGAATAGCTAATACTTCAAGGGTGCCATTCATAATATCAAAATTTAAAAACAATGCTATTCTTAACACTTTCCACGCGGCAGACAGGCGTGGTTAAGCATTCAAATCGCTCGAACTTGACTAAAATCAGTACTTGCCTTAAATCCTTTTAATACAAAAATACATTTTTGAACTTGGACCTCTACTTTCAAAGGAACGATGACTATGTATACACTTTTTTTTATACTCCGCAAATTTCCAATTTTGTCTTGAATCATATCACGAAATGTGGAGACAATTGCTTGCGTATTAGGCTCTGTATGTCCCATTTAGTCATGTCGGGTTTTAAGACTTTTTACTATATTTTTAGGCGTGCGTACAAATTACTCGTAGGCCTACTTGCCTTAAATCCTCAATTTTACAGCGGCAAAATTCGGTAGCCTGTCGACGGTATTATTTCTATCCACTTGAACCCCTACACCGCCCCCTGACCCCTTCCCAGAGTTCGACACATCATAGCACGCCATATACTAATGGGGCCCGACTGCATCGATACTGATTTTTTTTCTTGATTTTTTGTTTTTTTAAATTTTTTTTAAAATTTTTTTTAAATTGACCTCAACTTTATTTAAATTTAATATCAATATAAGCGATACTCACGCAAGTACGAGACACTTCCATACTTCCATGATAACCGGCTAATTGTTGGCTGTGACTGAATTCAAAATTTTACTCTCCACGTTACTTTTGAATTTAGCGCCACTTATTATCCATACCGTGATTGCTGTTTTATATAGGGATATGTACATGTACATGCACAATGCTGTCTCGCGCCGAGCGCGCGGCAAGCTAACGCACCTGTTGGCATTGTTAGAAATTCGAACGCGGATAATAGAGCTCGCACCAAAGTACCTGTGATGTTCTCGCTGTAAATAATGAATTAAACACTTTTCGCTATCTTCAAAATATTGTTTTAAAATAATGTTGAGACTTCAGCATTTTTATATACTTAATTGATTTTTAATATTTTTTTTGAATCTATAAACATTTGTTGTTTAAAACAATTTAGTCAACATTGTTTAAATTTTAAACAACATTGGTAAAATATACTTTGATTTTCATAAATTTAACCACTAATTGTTTAAAATTTAACCAAAATTGTGCAAAAATATGTTCAACAACTGTTGAGCGATGTTTAAAAGAACATGTTTTAAACATCTTGTTAAGAAATTATTCAACGTTGTTTAAAACATGCTCTTTTAAACAACTGTTAGTTAACCGGTGAATCGCACAACAGTTGTTTAACATATTTTTGCGTAATGTTGGTTAAATTTAAACAACTATTGGTTAAATTTATGAAAATCAAAGTTTATTTAACCAATGTTGTTTAAAATTTAAACAATGTTGGCTAATTTTTTTTAAACAACATTTTTTTAAACAGTGTTTTAACAGTGTAACAAAACAACAACAACAACAACAACAACAACAACAAACAACAATTACAACTTAAACCAACAACAAATCTCTGTAGGTCCCATTTAGCAATGTCGGGTTTTAACACTTTCCACGCGGCAGGCGTCTGCAGACGACAATCCAAAATACCAAAAAATGTTTCAAAAATGTCAACATTATTGAATGTTATTTGCAATATTTGCAATAACTAATATTTGCAATAACTATGGGAAATGCATTCAAATAGTACAAACGTGCCTAGTATTGTTTGTTCAGTTATCCTTGGGGATACACTGAAAGTTAGGAAAGGTTTAAGTTCTGAAAAATCCGTTTTGTACCGTGGTGTTAAACCAATAGCCGCGTGGAAAGTGTTAAGATTTTTACTAGTTCGCTAAATGGATAATTTATCGCGCTTCAATTAACTGGGCTAAAATCAGTACTTTTTATTAAAAAAATACATTTTTGAACTTTGACCTCTACTTTCAAAGGAACGATGACTATGTATACACTCTTTTTTATACTCAGCAAATTTTCCATTTTGTCTTGAATCATATCACGAAATGTGGACACAATTGCTTGCACATTATGCTCTGTATGTTCCATTTAGTGATGTCGGGTTTTAAGATTTTTTACTTAGTTGCGCGCTTCGTTGTCTCAGAATCTCCTGACATAGATTTTTGAATTCAAGTAAAATTCTGGTGTTTTCTTAACTCTGAACATAAATCTTAGGTCAAATTGAATAGCTAATACTTCAAGGGTGCCATTCATAATATCAAAATTTAAAAACAATGCTATTCTTAACACTTTCCACGCGGCAGACAGGCGTGGTTAAGCATTCAAATCGCTCGAACTTGACTAAAATCAGTACTTGCCTTAAATCCTTTTAATACAAAAATACATTTTTGAACTTGGACCTCTACTTTCAAAGGAACGATGACTATGTATACACTTTTTTTTATACTCCGCAAATTTCCAATTTTGTCTTGAATCATATCACGAAATGTGGAGACAATTGCTTGCGTATTAGGCTCTGTATGTCCCATTTAGTCATGTCGGGTTTTAAGACTTTTTACTATATTTTTAGGCGTGCGTACAAATTACTCGTAGGCCTACTTGCCTTAAATCCTCAATTTTACAGCGGCAAAATTCGGTAGCCTGTCGACGGTATTATTTCTATCCACTTGAACCCCTACACCGCCCCCTGACCCCTTCCCAGAGTTCGACACATCATAGCACGCCATATACTAATGGGGCCCGACTGCATCGATACTGATTTTTTTTCTTGATTTTTTGTTTTTTTAAATATTTTTTTTAATTTTTTTTAAATTGACCTCAACTTTATTTAAATTTAATATCAATATAAGCGATACTCACGCAAGTACGAGACACTTCCATACTTCCATGATAACCGGCTAATTGTTGGCTGTGACTGAATTCAAAATTTTACTCTCCACGTTACTTTTGAATTTAGCGCCACTTATTATCCATACCGTGATTGCTGTTTTATATAGGGATATGTACATGTACATGCACAATGCTGTCTCGCGCCGAGCGCGCGGCAAGCTAACGCACCTGTTGGCATTGTTAGAAATTCGAACGCGGATAATAGAGCTCGCACCAAAGTACCTGTGATGTTCTCGCTGTAAATAATGAATTAAACACTTTTCGCTATCTTCAAAATATTGTTTTAAAATAATGTTGAGACTTCAGCATTTTTATATACTTAATTGATTTTTAATATTTTTTTTGAATCTATAAACATTTGTTGTTTAAAACAATTTAGTCAACATTGTTTAAATTTTAAACAACATTGGTAAAATATACTTTGATTTTCATAAATTTAACCACTAATTGTTTAAAATTTAACCAAAATTGTGCAAAAATATGTTCAACAACTGTTGAGCGATGTTTAAAAGAACATGTTTTAAACATCTTGTTAAGAAATTATTCAACGTTGTTTAAAACATGCTCTTTTAAACAACTGTTAGTTAACCGGTGAATCGCACAACAGTTGTTTAACATATTTTTGCGTAATGTTGGTTAAATTTAAACAACTATTGGTTAAATTTATGAAAATCAAAGTTTATTTAACCAATGTTGTTTAAAATTTAAACAATGTTGGCTAATTTTTTTTAAACAACATTTTTTTAAACAGTGTTTTAACAGTGTAACAAAAACAACAACAACAACAACAACAACAACAACAACAACAAACAACAATTACAACTTAAACCAACAACAAATCTCTGTAGGTCCCATTTAGCAATGTCGGGTTTTAACACTTTCCACGCGGCAGGCGTCTGCAGACGACAATCCAAAATACCAAAAAATGTTTCAAAAATGTCAACATTATTGAATGTTATTTGCAATATTTGCAATAACTAATATTTGCAATAACTATGGGAAATGCATTCAAATAGTACAAACGTGCCTAGTATTGTTTGTTCAGTTATCCTTGGGGATACACTGAAAGTTAGGAAAGGTTTAAGTTCTGAAAAATCTGTTTTGTACCGTGGTGTTAAACCAATAGCCGCGTGGAAAGTGTTAAGATTTTTACTAGTTCGCTAAATGGATAATTTATCGCGCTTCAATTAACTGGGCTAAAATCAGTACTTTTTATTAAAAAAATACATTTTTGAACTTTGACCTCTACTTTCAAAGGAACGATGACTATGTATACACTCTTTTTTATACTCAGCAAATTTTCCATTTTGTCTTGAATCATATCACGAAATGTGGACACAATTGCTTGCACATTATGCTCTGTATGTTCCATTTAGTGATGTCGGGTTTTAAGATTTTTTACTTAGTTGCGCGCTTCGTTGTCTCAGAATCTCCTGACATAGATTTTTGAATTCAAGTAAAATTCTGGTGTTTTCTTAACTCTGAACATAAATCTTAGGTCAAATTGAATAGCTAATACTTCAAGGGTGCCATTCATAATATCAAAATTTAAAAACAATGCTATTCTTAACACTTTCCACGCGGCAGACAGGCGTGGTTAAGCATTCAAATCGCTCGAACTTGACTAAAATCAGTACTTGCCTTAAATCCTTTTAATACAAAAATACATTTTTGAACTTGGACCTCTACTTTCAAAGGAACGATGACTATGTATACACTCTTTTTTATACTCCGCAAATTTCCAATTTTGTCTTGAATCATATCACGAAATGTGGAGACAATTGCTTGCGTATTAGGCTCTGTATGTCCCATTTAGTCATGTCGGGTTTTAAGACTTTTTACTATATTTTTAGGCGTGCGTACAAATTACTCGTAGGCCTACTTACCTTAAATCCTCAATTTTACAGCGGCAAAATTCGGTAGCCTGTCGACGGTATTATTTCTATCCACTTGAACCCCTACACCGCCCCTGACCCCTTCCCAGAGTTCGACACATCATAGCACGCCATATACTAATGGGGCCCGACTGCATCGATACTGATTTTTTTTCTTGATTTTTTGTTTTTTTAAATATTTTTTTTATTTTTTTTTAAATTGACCTCAACTTTATTTAAATTTAATATCAATATAAGCGATACTCACGCAAGTACGAGACACTTCCATACTTCCATGATAACCGGCTAATTGTTGGCTGTGACTGAATTCAAAATTTTACTCTCCACGTTACTTTTGAATTTAGCGCCACTTATTATCCATACCGTGATTGCTGTTTTATATAGGGACATGTACATGTACATGCACAATGCTGTCTCGCGCCGAGCGCGCGGCAAGCTAACGCACCTGTTGGCATTGTTAGAAATTCGAACGCGGATAATAGAGCTCGCACCAAAGTACCTGTGATGTTCTCGCTGTAAATAATGAATTAAACACTTTTCGCTATCTTCAAAATATTGTTTTAAAATAATGTTGAGACTTCAGCATTTTTATATACTTAATTGATTTTTAATATTTTTTTTGAATCTATAAACATTTGTTGTTTAAAACAATTTAGTCAACATTGTTTAAATTTTAAACAACATTGGTAAAATATACTTTGATTTTCATAAATTTAACCACTAATTGTTTAAAATTTAACCGAAATTGTGCAAAAATATGTTCAACAACTGTTGAGCGATGTTTAAAAGAACATGTTTTAAACATCTTGTTAAGAAATTATTCAACGTTGTTTAAAACATGCTCTTTTAAACAACTGTTAGTTAACCGGTGAATCGCACAACAGTTGTTTAACATATTTTTGCGTAATGTTGGTTAAATTTAAACAACTATTGGTTAAATTTATGAAAATCAAAGTTTATTTAACCAATGTTGTTTAAAATTTAAACAATGTTGGCTAATTGTTTTTAAACAACATTTTTTTAAACAGTGTTTTAACAGTGTAACAAAAACAACAACAACAACAACAACAACAACAACAACAACAACAACAACAAACAACAATTACAACTTACACCAACAACAAATCTCTGTAGGTCCCATTTAGCAATGTCGGGTTTTAACACTTTCCACGCGGCAGGCGTCTGCAGACGACAATCCAAAATACCAAAAAATGTTTCAAAAATGTCAACATTATTGAATGTTATTTGCAATATTTGCAATAACTAATATTTGCAATAACTATGGGAAATGCATTCAAATAGTACAAACGTGCCTAGTATTGTTTGTTCAGTTATCCTTGGGGATACACTGAAAGTTAGGAAAGGTTTAAGTTCTGAAAAATCTGTTTTGTACCGTGGTGTTAAACCAATAGCCGCGTGGAAAGTGTTAAGATTTTTACTAGTTCGCTAAATGGATAATTTATCGCGCTTCAATTAACTGGGCTAAAATCAGTACTTTTTATTAAAAAAATACATTTTTGAACTTTGACCTCTACTTTCAAAGGAACGATGACTATGTATACACTCTTTTTTATACTCAGCAAATTTTCCATTTTGTCTTGAATCATATCACGAAATGTGGACACAATTGCTTGCACATTATGCTCTGTATGTTCCATTTAGTGATGTCGGGTTTTAAGATTTTTTACTTAGTTGCGCGCTTCGTTGTCTCAGAATCTCCTGACATAGATTTTTGAATTCAAGTAAAATTCTGGTGTTTTCTTAACTCTGAACATAAATCTTAGGTCAAATTGAATAGCTAATACTTCAAGGGTGCCATTCATAATATCAAAATTTAAAAACAATGCTATTCTTAACACTTTCCACGCGGCAGACAGGCGTGGTTAAGCATTCAAATCGCTCGAACTTGACTAAAATCAGTACTTGCCTTAAATCCTTTTAATACAAAAATACATTTTTGAACTTGGACCTCTACTTTCAAAGGAACGATGACTATGTATACACTCTTTTTTATACTCCGCAAATTTCCAATTTTGTCTTGAATCATATCACGAAATGTGGAGACAATTGCTTGCGTATTAGGCTCTGTATGTCCCATTTAGTCATGTCGGGTTTTAAGACTTTTTACTATATTTTTAGGCGTGCGTACAAATTACTCGTAGGCCTACTTGCCTTAAATCCTCAATTTTACAGCGGCAAAATTCGGTAGCCTGTCGACGGTATTATTTCTATCCACTTGAACCCCTACACCGCCCCCTGACCCCTTCCCAGAGTTCGACACATCATAGCACGCCATATACTAATGGGGCCCGACTGCATCGATACTGATTTGGTTTTTTTATGTTTTTTAAAAATATTTTTTTAATTATTTGTTTAAAATTGACCTCAACTTTATTTAAATATAATATCAATATAAGCGATACTCACGGAAGTACGAGACACTTCCATACTTCCATGATAACCGGCTAATTGTTGGCTGTGACTGAATTCAAAATTTTACTCTCCACGTTACTTTTGAATTTAGCGCCACTTATTATCCATACCGTGATTGCTGTTTTATATAGGGATATGTACATGTACATGCACAATGCTGTCTCGCGCCGAGCGCGCGGCAAGCTAACGCACCTGTTGGCATTGTTAGAAATTCGAACGCGGATAATAGAGCTCGCACCAAAGTACCTGTGATGTTCTCGCTGTAAATAATGAATTAAACACTTTTCGCTATCTTCAAAATATTGTTTTAAAATAATGTTGAGACTTCAGCATTTTTATATACTTAATTGATTTTTAATATTTTTTTTGAATCTATAAACATTTGTTGTTTAAAACAATTTAGTCAACATTGTTTAAATTTTAAACAACATTGGTAAAATATACTTTGATTTTCATAAATTTAACCACTAATTGTTTAAAATTTAACCAAAATTGTGCAAAAATATGTTCAACAACTGTTGAGCGATGTTTAAAAGAACATGTTTTAAACATCTTGTTAAGAAATTATTCAACGTTGTTTAAAACATGCTCTTTTAAACAACTGTTAGTTAACCGGTGAATCGCACAACAGTTGTTTAACATATTTTTGCGTAATGTTGGTTAAATTTAAACAACTATTGGTTAAATTTATGAAAATCAAAGTTTATTTAACCAATGTTGTTTAAAATTTAAACAATGTTGGCTAATTTTTTTTAAACAACATTTTTTTAAACAGTGTTTTAACAGTGTAACAAAAACAACAACAACAACAACAACAACAACAACAACAACAACAAACAACAATTACAACTTAAACCGTCTCAACAAATCTCTGTAGGTCCCATTTAGCAATGTCGGGTTTTAACACTTTCCACGCGGCAGGCGTCTGCAGACGACAATCCAAAATACCAAAAAATGTTTCAAAAATGTCAACATTATTGAATGTTATTTGCAATATTTGCAATAACTAATATTTGCAATAACTATGGGAAATGCATTCAAATAGTACAAACGTGCCTAGTATTGTTTGTTCAGTTATCCTTGGGGATACACTGAAAGTTAGGAAAGGTTTAAGTTCTGAAAAATCTGTTTTGTACCGTGGTGTTAAACCAATAGCCGCGTGGAAAGTGTTAAGATTTTTACTAGTTCGCTAAATGGATAATTTATCGCGCTTCAATTAACTGGGCTAAAATCAGTACTTTTTATTAAAAAAATACATTTTTGAACTTTGACCTCTACTTTCAAAGGAACGATGACTATGTATACACTCTTTATTATACTCAGCAAATTTTCCATTTTGTCTTGAATCATATCACGAAATGTGGACACAATTGCTTGCACATTATGCTCTGTATGTTCCATTTAGTGATGTCGGGTTTTAAGATTTTTTACTTAGTTGCGCGCTTCGTTGTCTCAGAATCTCATGACATAGATTTTTGAATTCAAGTAAAATTCTGGTGTTTTCTTAACTCTGAACATAAATCTTAGGTCAAATTGAATAGCTAATACTTCAAGGGTGCCATTCATAATATCAAAATTTAAAAACAATGCTATTCTTAACACTTTCCACGCGGCAGACAGGCGTGGTTAAGCATTCAAATCGCTCGAACTTGACTAAAATCAGTACTTGCCTTAAATCCTTTTAATACAAAAATACATTTTTGAACTTGGACCTCTACTTTCAAAGGAACGATGACTATGTATACACTCTTTTTTATACTCCGCAAATTTCCAATTTTGTCTTGAATCATATCACGAAATGTGGAGACAATTGCTTGCGTATTAGGCTCTGTATGTCCCATTTAGTCATGTCAGGTTTTAAGACTTTTTACTATATTTTTAGGCGTGCGTACAAATTATTCGTAGGCCTACTTGCCTTAAATCCTCAATTTTACAGCGGCAAAATTCGGTAGCCTGTCGACGGTATTATTTCTATCCACTTGAACCCCTACACCGCCCCCTGACCCCTCCCCAGAGTTCGACACATCATAACACGCCATATACTAATGGGGCCCGACTGCATCGATATTGATTTGTTTTTTTTTATGTTTTTTAAAAATATTTTTTTAATTATTTGTTTAAAATTGACCTCAACTTTATTTAAATCTAATATCAATATAAGCGATACTCACGGAAGTACGAGACACTTCCATACTTCCATGATAACCGGCTAATTGTTGGCTGTGGCTGAATTCAAAATTTTACTCTCCACGTAACTTTTGAATTTAGCGCCACTTATTATTCATACCGTGATTGCTGTTTTATATAGGGAGATGTACATGTACATGCACAATGTTGTCTCGCGCCGAGCGCGCGGCAAGCCGACGCACCTGTTGGCATTGTTAGAAATTAGAACGCGGATAATAGAGCTCGCATCAAAGTACCTGGGATGTTCTCGCTGTAAATAATGAATTAAACACTTTTCGCTATCTTCAAAATATTGTTTTTTATAGACTTAACTGATTTTTAATATTTTGTTTGAATCAAGTTTGTGAATGTGAATTTTTTTTAAACGCCCCCCCCCCCCCCACCCCCACGAACGAACGATCAAATAAACAAACAAATAAACAAATAATCAATAAACAACAACACAAACAATAAACAAAAAATAATTAAACAAAAAGACTAAGAGACAATGGATAAACAAAAGAAAAAACAAAAAAACAAAAAAACAGACAGATAAATTAACACAAATAAACAAACAACAAAACAGCAAATTAAACTTGAACACCGTTGACAAACAAACAAACCGAAACAATAATAAATAACCAAACAAATCATTAAACAAATAAACAGACTAACCAAATAAGGAAAATTATCTCAACTCAACCGGTCAAAACATAGTCCTATCCCTTGACTTTCCCTCTTCACAGCGTCAAATAGCGCTGCTTTCACTACGGTAGGGCGGGGCGCGATTTTTTTTTTACTAGTAAACATTTGAAAAATTTATTTATTTCGTTTTAATACGAAATAAAGCTAAACTCACTGAATAAAATGATTTTTAAAAAAAAAATAAAAAAATTCTAACTGATACTACACATGAGCCCATACAAATGTTTACTAGTCATGACGCGTTGTCCATGGGTTAAAGTGACGGTAGAGCTGCACAAAAGGCATTGTTATAAAGTGTAACATGTTGATACTATCAGAAGAGTACTGCATTCAATTCCGTTATTTGCCCACATCCGATTATGACAATACATATAACAATAGCATTTTCAGACCAGCGAGGTCACCGCAATACAGTCACCGATTCACACTTGAGTGCCTGTGAGGACACACCCAGTCAATATATAATGCATAACAAGATACCGTGAGCACTAAAGCGTTCCTTATACAATGGTACATGTACATTCCCGGTACTACACACATAAGCAATTTTTTATTAAAAAGTGTTTATATTAGTTTTTGCGGGATTAAAACACAGCATTTATTCAATTTATCTGTTACAACTTAATAAAATTGTTTGCCAACAATTAATTTATTTTTCAAAGTATTTTCTTTTTCTCAAGTGTTTATTTTACTTTTCCTAGCAATTATAGTTCATGTTCACGAAACTAAATATTTTTGTTATACGCACAAGTGTTTGATGATTCGCAGGCGAATTTAAAATTCATATTTCTATCGGGTAGCACAACTTTCCCTAGGGGGGGGGGCACATACATTGACTGTTACAGCGTCTAGGGGTAGCACAATTTGACATGGGGATGCACATGTATAACACATTGGAAGTAAACTGTTAAAGCAATCTCAGATAACTAATGGTCTCAAATAGTAGCCGATTAATGAGCTACTATTTGTTGTAAAATTGTACGTTGTGTTTATTTGTGTTTAATTTTATTTTTAACAGTTATAATCGGTCGTTGCTCATTTTTTGGCTACTATTTGAGACTATTACTAATATTCTCAAATAGTATTAGTAATCTGAGATTGTATTAACAATTTACTTCCAATGTGTTATACATGTGCATCCCCATGTCAATTTGTGCTACCCCTAGACGCTGTAACAGTCAATGTATGTGCCCCCCCCCCCCTCTAGGGAAAGTTGTGCTACCCGATAGAAATATGAATTTTAAATGATATTTTTAAAAGTTGTTTTTGTTGTAAAATTGTTTGTTGTGTTTATTTGTGTTTAACCTTATTTTTAACAGTTATAATCGGTCGTTGCTCATTAGTCGGCTACTATTTGAGACTATTAGTAATCTGAGATTGTATTAACAATTTACTTCCAATGTGTTATACATGTGCATTCCCATGTCAAATTGTGCTACCCCTAGACACTGTAACAGTCAATGTATGTGCCCCCGTAGGAAAGGTTGTACTACCCGATAGAAATATGAATTTTAAATGATATTTTTAAAAGTTGTTTTTGTTTTAACATTGTTTGTTGTGTTTATTTGTGTTTAACCTTATTTTTAACAGTTATAATCGGTCGTTGCCCATTAGTCGGCTACTATTTGAGACTATTAGTAATCTGAGATTGTATTAACAATTTATTTCCAATGTGTTATACATGTGCATCCCCATGTCAAATTGTGCTACCCCTAGACGCTGTAACAGTCAATGTATGTGCCCCCCGTAGGAAAAGTTGTACTACCCCGATAGAAATATGAATTTTAAATGATATTTTTAAAAGTTGTTTTTGTTGTAAAATTGTTTGTTGTGTTTATTTGTGTTTAACCCTTTTTTTAACAGTTATAAACGGTCGTTGCTTATTAGTCGGCTACTATTTGAGAATATTAGTAATCTGAGATTGTATTAACAATTTACTTCCAATGTGTTATACATGTGCACCCCATGTCAAATTGTGCTACCCCTAGACGCTGTAACTGTCAATGTATGTGCCCCCCGTAGGGAAAGTTGTGCTACCCGATAGAAATATGAATTTTAAATGATATTTTTAAAAGTTGTTTTTGTTGTAAAATTGTTTGTTGTGTTTATTTGTGTTTAACCCCTTTTTTAACAGTTATAATTGGTCGTTGCTCATTAGTCGGCTACTATATATTTAAGACTATTAGTAATCTGAGATTGCATTAACAATTTACTTCCAATGTGTTATACATGTGCATCCCCATGTCAAATTGTGCTACCCCTAGACGCTGTAACAGTCAATGTATGTGTCCCTCGTAGGGAAAGTTGTGCTACCCGATAGAAATATGAATTTTAAATGATATTTTTAAAAGTTGTTTTTGTTGTAAAATTATTTGTTGTGTTTATTTGTGTTTAACCTTATTTTTAACAGTTATAATTGGTCGTTGCTCATTAGTCGGCTACTATTTAAGACTATTAGTAATCTGAGTTTGCATTAACAATTTACTTCCAATGTGTTATACATGTGCATCCCCATGTCAAATTGCGCTACCCCTAGACGCTGTAATAGTCAATGTATGTGCCCCCCGTAGGAAAAGTTGTACTACCCCGATAGAAATATGAATTTTAAATAATATTTTTAAAAGTTGTTTTTGTTGTAAAATTGTTTGTTGTGTTTATTTGTGTTTAACCTTATTTTTAACAGTTATAATCGGTCGTTGCTCATTAGTCGGCTACTATTTGAGACTATTAGTAATCTGAGATTGTATTAACAATTTACTTCCAATGTGTTATACATGTGCACCCCCATGTCAAATTGTGCTACCCCTAGACGCTGTAACAGTCAATGTATGTGCCCCCCGTAGGAAAAGTTGTACTACCCCGATAGAAATATGAATTTTAAATGATATTTTTAAAAGTTGTTTTTGTTGTAAAATTGTTTGTTGTGTTTATTTGTGTTTAACCTTATTTTTAACAGTTATAATCGGTCGTTGCTCATTAGTCGGCTACTATTTGAGACTATTAGTAATCTGAGATTGTATTAACAATTTACTTCCAATGTGTTATACATGTGCACCCCCATGTCAAATTGTGCTACCCCTAGACGCTGTAACAGTCAATGTATGTGCCCCCCCGTAGGGAAAGTTGTGCTACCCGATAGAAATATGAATTTTAAATGATATTTTTAAAAGTTGTTTTTGTTGTAAAATTGTTTGTTGTGTTTATTTGTGTTTAACCCTTTTTTTAACAGTTATAAACGGTCGTTGCTTATTAGTCGGCTACTATTTGAGAATATTAGTAATCTGAGATTGTATTAACAATTTACTTCCAATGTGTTATACATGTGCACCCCATGTCAAATTGTGCTACCCCTAGACGCTGTAACTGTCAATGTATGTGCCCCCCGTAGGGAAAGTTGTGCTACCCGATAGAAATATGAATTTTAAATGATATTTTTAAAAGTTGTTTTTGTTGTAAAATTATTTGTTGTGTTTATTTGTGTTTAACCTTATTTTTAACAGTTATAATTGGTCGTTGCTCATTAGTCGGCTACTATTTAAGACTATTAGTAATCTGAGTTTGCATTAACAATTTACTTCCAATGTGTTATACATGTGCATCCCCATGTCAAATTGCGCTACCCCTAGACGCTGTAATAGTCAATGTATGTGCCCCCCGTAGGAAAAGTTGTACTACCCCGATAGAAATATGAATTTTAAATGATATTTTTAAAAGTTGTTTTTGTTGTAAAATTGTTTGTTGTGTTTATTTGTGTTTAACCTTATTTTTAACAGTTATAATCGGTCGTTGCTCATTAGTCGGCTACTATTTGAGACTATTAGTAATCTGAGATTGTATTAACAATTTACTTCCAATGTGTTATACATGTGCAACCCATGTCAAATTGTGCTACCCCTAGACGCTGTAACAGTCAATGTATGTGCCCCCCGTAGGAAAAGTTGTACTACCCCGATAGAAATATGAATTTTAAATGATATTTTTAAAAGTTGTTTTTGTTGTAAAATTGTTTGTTGTGTTTATTTGTGTTTAACCTTATTTTTAACAGTTATAATCGGTCGTTGCTCATTAGTCGGCTACTATTTGAGACTATTAGTAATCTGAGATTGTATTAACAATTTACTTCCAATGTGTTATACATGTGCACCCCCATGTCAAATTGTGCTACCCCTAGACGCTGTAACAGTCAATGTATGTGCCCCCCGTAGGGAAAGTTGTGCTACCCGATAGAAATATGAATATTAAATGATATTTTTAAAAGTTGTTTTTGTTGTAAAATTGTTTGTTGTGTTTATTTGTGTTTAACCTTATTTTTAACAGTTATAATCGGTCGTTGCTCATTAGTCGGCTACTATTTGAGACTATTAGTAATCTGAGATAGTATTAACAATTTATTTCCAATGTGTTATACATGTGCATCCCCATGTCAAACTGTGCTACCCCTAGACGCTGTAAGAGTCACTGTATGTGCCCCCCCCCCCCCCCCCCCCCCGTAGGAAAAGTTGTACTATCCGATAGAAATATGAATTTAAAATATTTTTAAAATTTGTTTTTGTTGTAAAATTGTTTGTTGTGTTTATTTGTGTTTAACCTTATTTTTAACAGTTATAATCGGTCGTTGCTCATTAGTCGGCTACTATTTGAGACTACTAGTAATCTGAGATTGTATTAACAATTTACTTCCAATGTGTTATACATGTGCATCCCCATGTCAAATTGTGCTACCCCTAGACGCTGTAACAGTCAATGTATGTGCCCCCCGTAGGAAAAGTTGTACTACCCCGATAGAAATATGAATTTTAAATGATATTTTTAAAAGTTGTTTTTGTTGTAAAATTGTTTGTTGTGTTTATTTGTGTTTAACCTTATTTTTAACAGTTATAATCGGTCGTTGCTCATTAGTCGGCTACTATTTGAGACTATTAGTAATCTGAGATTGTATTAACAATTTACTTCCAATGTGTTATACATGTGCACCCCCATGTCAAATTGTGCTACCCCTAGACGCTGTAACAGTCAATGTATGTGCCCCCCGTAGGGAAAGTTGCGCTACCCGATAGAAATATGAATTTTAAATGATATTTTTAAAAGTTGTTTTTGTTGTAAAATTGTTTGTTGTATTTATTTGTGTTTAACCTTATTTTTAACAGTTATAATCGGTCGTTGCTCATTAGTCGGCTACTATTTGAGACTATTAGTAATCTGAGATTGTATTAACAATTTATTTCCAATGTGTTATACATGTGCATCCCCATGTCAAATTGTGCTACCCCTAGACGCTGTAACAGTCAATGTATGTGCCCCCCGTAGGGAAAGTTGTACTATCCGATAGAAATATGAATTTTAAATGATATTTTTAAAAGTTGTTTTTGTTGTAAAATTGTTTGTTGTGTTTATTTGTGTTTAACCTTATTTTTAACAGTTATAATCGGTCGTTGCTCATTAGTCGGCTACTATTTGAGACTATTAGTAATCTGAGATTGTATTAACAATTTACTTCCAATGTGTTATACATGTGCACCCCATGTCAAATTGTGCTACCCCTAGACGCTGTAACAGTCAATGTATGTGCCCCCCGTAGGGAAAGTTGTGCTACCCGATAGAAATATGAATTTTAAATGATATTTTTAAAAGTTGTTTTTGTTGTAAAATTGTTTGTTGTGTTTATTTGTGTTTAACCCTTTTTTTAACAGTTATAAACGGTCGTTGCTTATTAGTCGGCTACTATTTGAGAATATTAGTAATCTGAGATTGTATTAACAATTTACTTCCAATGTGTTATACATGTGCACCCCATGTCAAATTGTGCTACCCCTAGACGCTGTAACTGTCAATGTATGTGCCCCCCGTAGGGAAAGTTGTGCTACCCGATAGAAATATGAATTTTAAATGATATTTTTAAAAGTTGTTTTTGTTGTAAAATTATTTGTTGTGTTTATTTGTGTTTAACCTTATTTTTAACAGTTATAATTGGTCGTTGCTCATTAGTCGGCTACTATTTAAGACTATTAGTAATCTGAGTTTGCATTAACAATTTACTTCCAATGTGTTATACATATGCATCCCCATGTCAAATTGCGCTACCCCTAGACGCTGTAATAGTCAATGTATGTGCCCCCCGTAGGAAAAGTTGTACTACCCCGATAGAAATATGAATTTTAAATGATATTTTTAAAAGTTGTTTTTGTTGTAAAATTGTTTGTTGTGTTTATTTGTGTTTAACCTTATTTTTAACAGTTATAATCGGTCGTTGCTCATTAGTCGGCTACTATTTGAGACTATTAGTAATCTGAGATTGTATTAACAATTTACTTCCAATGTGTTATACATGTGCAACCCATGTCAAATTGTGCTACCCCTAGACGCTGTAACAGTCAATGTATGTGCCCCCCCTAGGAAAAGTTGTACTACCCCGATAGAAATATGAATTTTAAATGATTTTTTTAAAAGTTGTTTTTGTTGTAAAATTGTTTGTTGTGTTTATTTGTGTTTAACCTTATTTTTAACAGTTATAATCGGTCGTTGCTCATTAGTCGGCTACTATTTGAGACTATTAGTAATCTGAGATTGTATTAACAATTTACTTCCAATGTGTTATACATGTGCACCCCCATGTCAAATTGTGCTACCCCTAGACGCTGTAACAGTCAATGTATGTGCCCCCCGTAGGGAAAGTTGTGCTACCCGATAGAAATATGAATATTAAATGATATTTTTAAAAGTTGTTTTTGTTGTAAAATTGTTTGTTGTGTTTATTTGTGTTTAACCTTATTTTTAACAGTTATAATCGGTCGTTGCTCATTAGTCGGCTACTATTTGAGACTATTAGTAATCTGAGATAGTATTAACAATTTATTTCCAATGTGTTATACATGTGCATCCCCATGTCAAACTGTGCTACCCCTAGACGCTGTAAGAGTCACTGTATGTGCCCCCCCCCCCCCCCCCGTAGGAAAAGTTGTACTATCCGATAGAAATATGAATTTAAAATATTTTTAAAATTTGTTTTTGTTGTAAAATTGTTTGTTGTGTTTATTTGTGTTTAACCTTATTTTTAACAGTTATAATCGGTCGTTGCTCATTAGTCGGCTACTATTTGAGACTACTAGTAATCTGAGATTGTATTAACAATTTACTTCCAATGTGTTATACATGTGCATCCCCATGTCAAATTGTGCTACCCCTAGACGCTGTAACAGTCAATGTATGTGCCCCCGTAGGAAAAGTTGTACTACCCCGATAGAAATATGAATTTTAAATGATATTTTTAAAAGTTGTTTTTGTTGTAAAATTGTTTGTTGTGTTTATTTGTGTTTAACCTTATTTTTAACAGTTATAATCGGTCGTTGCTCATTAGTCGGCTACTATTTGAGACTATTAGTAATCTGAGATTGTATTAACAATTTACTTCCAATGTGTTATACATGTGCACCCCCATGTCAAATTGTGCTACCCCTAGACGCTGTAACAGTCAATGTATGTGCCCCCCGTAGGAAAAGTTGTACTACCCCGATAGAAATATGAATTTTAAATGATATTTTTAAAAGTTGTTTTTGTTGTAAAATTGTTTGTTGTGTTTATTTGTGTTTAACCTTATTTTTAACAGTTATAATCGGTCGTTGCTCATTAGTCGACTACTATTTGAGACTATTAGTAATCTGAGATTGTATTAACTATTTATTTCCATTGTGTTATACATGTGCATCCCCATGTCAAATTGTGCTACCCCTAGACGCTGTAACAGTCAATGTATGTGCCCCCCGTAGGGAAAGTTGTGCTACCCGATAGAAATATGAATTTTAAATGATATTTTTAAAAGTTGTTTTTGTTGTAAAATTATTTGTTGTGTTTATTTGTGTTTAACCTTATTTTTAACAGTTATAATTGGTCGTTGCTCATTAGTCGGCTACTATTTAAGACTATTAGTAATCTGAGATTGCATTAACAACTTACTTCCAATGTGTTATACATGTGCATCCCCATGTCAAATTGTGCTACCCCTAGACGCTGTAACAGTCAATGTATGTGCCCCCCGTAGGAAAAGTTGTACTACCCGATAGAAATATGAATTTTAAATGATATTTTTAAAAGTTGTTTTTGTTGTAAAATTGTTTGTTGTGTTTATTTGTGTTTAACCTTATTTTTAACAGTTATGATCGGTCGTTGCTCATTAGTCGGCTACTATTTGAGACTATTAGTAATCTGAGATTATATTAACAATTTACTTCCAATGTGTTATACATGTGCATCCCCTTCTCAAATTGTGCTACCCCTAGACGCTGTAACAGTCAATGTATGTGCCCCCCGTAGGAAAAGTTGTACTACCCCGATAGAAATATGAATTTTAAATGATATTTTTAAAAGTTGTTTTTGTTGTAAAATTGTTTGTTGTGTTTATTTCTGTTTAACCTTATTTCTAACAGTTATAATCGGTCGTTGCTCATTAGTCGGCTACTATGTGAGACTATTAGTAGTCTAAGATTGTATTAACAATTTACTTCCAATGCGTTATACACGTGCACCCCCATGTCAAATTGTGCTACCCCTAGACGCTGTAACTGTCAATGTATGTGCCCCCCGTAGGAAAAGTTGTACTACCCGATAGAAATATGAATTTTAAATGATATTTTTAAAAGTTGTTTTTGTTGTAAAATTGTTTGTTGTGTTTATTTGTGTTTAACCTTATTTTTAACAGTTATAATCGGTCGTTGCTCATTAGTCGGCTACTATTTGAGACTATTAGTAATCAGAGATTGTATTAACAATTTACTTCCAATGTGTTATACATGTGCATCCCCCATGTCAAATTGTGCTACCCCTAGACGCTGTAACAGTCAATGTATGTGCCCCCCGTAGGGAAAGTTGTGCTACCCGATAGAAATATGAATTTTAAATGATATTTTTAAAAGTTGTTTTTGTTGTAAAATTGTTTGTTGTGTTTATTTGTGTTTAACCTTATTTTTAACAGTTATAATCGGTCGTTGCTCATTAGTCGGCTACTATATATTTAAGACTATTAGTAATCTGAGATTGCATTAACAATTTACTTCCAATGTGTTATACATGTGCATCCCCATGTCAAATTGTGCTACCCATAGACGCTGTAACAGTCAATGTATGTGCCCCCCGTAGGGAAAGTTGTGCTACCCAATAGAAATATGAATTTTAAATGATATTTTTAAAAGTTGTTTTTGTTGTAAAATTATTTGTTGTGTTTATTTGTGTTTAACCTTATTTTTAACAGTTATAATTGGTCGTTGCTCATTAGTCGGCTACTATTTAAGACTATTAGTAATCTGAGATTGCATTAGCAACTTACTTCCAATGTGTTATACATGTGCATCCCCATGTCAAATTGTGCTACCCCTAGACGCTGTAACAGTCAATGTATGTGCCCCCCGTAGGAAAAGTTGTACTACCCGATAGAAATATGAATTTTAAATGATATTTTTAAAAGTTGTTTTTGTTGTAAAATTGTTTGTTGTGTTTATTTGTGTTTAACCTTATTTTTAACAGTTATGATCGGTCGTTGCTCATTAGTCGGCTACTATTTGAGACTATTAGTAATCTGAGATTATATTAACAATTTACTTCCAATATGTTATACATGTGCATCCCCTTCTCAAATTGTGCTACCCCTAGACGCTGTAACAGTCAATGTATGTGCCCCCCGTAGGAAAAGTTGTACTACCCGATAGAAATATGAATTTTAAATGATATTTTTAAAAGTTGTTTTTGTTGTAAAATTGTTTGTTGTGTTTATTTGTGTTTAACCTTATTTCTAACAGTTATAATCGGTCGTTGCTCATTAGTCGGCTACTATGTGAGACTATTAGTAATCTAAGATTGTATTAACAATTTACTTCCAATGTGTTATACATGTGCACCCCCATGTCAAATTGTGCTACCCCTAGACGCTGTAACTGTCAATGTATGTGCCCCCCGTAGGGAAAGTTGTGCTACCCGATAGAAATATGAATTTTAAATGATATTTTTAAAAGTTGTTTTTGTTTTAAAATTGTTTGTTGTGTTTATTTGTGTTTAACCTTATTTTTAACAGTTATAATCGGTCGTTGCTCATTAGTCGGCTACTACTTGAGACTATTAGTAATCTGAGATTGTATTAACAATTTATTTCCAATGTGTTATACATGTGCATCCCCATGTCAAATTGGGCTACCCCTAGACGCTGTAACAGTCAATGTATGTGCCCCCCCCCCCCCCCCCCCCCCCGTAGGAAAAGTTGTACTACCCGATAGAAATATGAATTTTAAATGATATTTTTAAAAGTTGTTTTTGTTGTAAAATTGTTTGTTGTGTTTATTTGTGTTTAACCTTATTTTTAACAGTTATAATCGGTCGTTGCTCATTAGTCGGCTACTTTTTGAGACTATTAGTAATCTGAGATTGTATTAACAATTTACTTCCAATGTGTTATACATGTGCACCCCCATGTCAAATTGTGCTACCCCTAGACGCTGTAACAGTCAATGTATGTGCCCCCCGTAGGAAAGGTTGTACTACCCCGATAGAAATATGAATTTTAAATGATATTTTTAAAAGTTGTTTTTGTTGTAAAATTGTTTGTTGTGTTTATTTGTGTTTAACCTTATTTTTAACAGTTATAATCGGTCGTTGCTCATTAGTCGGCTACTATTTGAGACTATTAGTAATCTGAGATTGTATTAACAATTTATTTCCAATGTGTTATACATGTGCATCCCCATGTCAAATTGTGCTACCCCTAGACGCTGTAACTGTCAATGTATGTGCCCCCCGTAGGGAAAGTTGCGCTACCCGATAGAAATATGAATTTTAAATGATATTTTTAAAAGTTGTTTTTGTTGTAAAATTGTTTGTTGTGTTTATTTGTGTTTAACCTTATTTTTAACAGTTATAATCGGTCGTTGCTCATTAGTCGGCTACTATATATTTAAGACTATTAGTAATCTGAGATTGCATTAACAATTTACTTCCAATGTGTTATACATGTGCATCCCCATGTCAAATTGTGCTACCCCTAGACGCTGTAACAGTCAATGTATTTGCCCCCCGTAGGAAAAGTTGTACTACCCGATAGAAATATGAATTTTAAATGATATTTTTAAAAGTTGTTTTTGTTGTAAAATTGTTTGTTGTGTTTATTTGTGTTTAACCTTATTTTTAACAGTTATGATCGGTCGTTGCTCATTAGTCGGCTACTATTTGAGACTATTAGTAATCTGAGATTATATTAACAATTTACTTCCAATATGTTATACATGTGCATCCCCTTCTCAAATTGTGCTACCCCTAGACGCTGTAACAGTCAATGTATGTGCCCCCCGTAGGGAAAGTTGTGCTACCCGATAGAAATATGAATTTTAAATGATATTTTTAAAAGTTGTTTTTGTTGCAAAATTATTTGTTGTTTTATTTGTGTTTAACCTTATTTTTAACAGTTATAATTGGTCGTTGGTCATTAGTCGGCTACTATTTAAGACTATTAGTAATCTGAGATTACATTAACAATTTACTTCCAATGTGTTATACATGTGCATCCCCATGTCAAATTGCGCTACCCCTAGACGCTGTAACTGTCAATGTATGTGCCCCCCGTAGGGAAAGTTGTGCTACCCGATAGAAATATGAATTTTAAATGATATTTTTAAAGGTTGTTTTTGTTGTAAAATTGTTTGTTGTGTTTATTTGTGTTTAACCTTATTTTTAACAGTTATAATCGGTCGTTGCTCATTAGTCGGCTACTACTTGAGACTATTAGTAATCTGAGATTGTATTAACAATTTATTTCCAATGTGTTAAACATGTGCATCCCCATGTCAAATTGTGCTACCCTAGACGCTGTAACAGTCAATGTATGTGCCCCCCGTAGGAAAAGTTGTACTACCCGATAGAAATATGAATTTTAAATGATATTTTTAAAAGTTGTTTTTGTTGTAAAATTGTTTGTTGTGTTTATTTGTGTTTAACCTTATTTTTAACAGTTATAATCGGTCGTTGCTCATTAGTCGGCTACTATTTGAGACTACTAGTAATCTGAGATTGTATTAACAATTTACTTCCTATGTGTTATACATGTGCATCCCCATGTCAAAGTGTGCTACCCCTAGACGCTGTAACAGTCAATGTATGTGCCCCCCGTAGGGAAAGTTGTACTACCCGATAGAAATATGAATTTTAACTGATATTTTTAAAAGTTGTTTTTGTTGTAAAATTGTTTGTTGTGTTTATTTGTGTTTAACCTTATTTTTAACAGTTATAATCGGTCGTTGCTCATTAGTCGGCTACTATTTGAGACTATTAGTAATCTGAGATTGTATTAACAATTTATTTCCAATGTGTTATACATGTGCATCCCCATGTCAAATTGTGCTACCCCTAGACGCTGTAACTGTCAATGTATGTGCCCCCCGTAGGGAAAGTTGTGCTACCCGATAGAAATATGAATTTTAAATGATATTTTTAAAAGTTGTTTTTGTTGTAAAATTGTTTGTTGTGTTTATTTGTGTTTAACCTTATTTTTAACAGTTATAAATGGTCGTTGCTCATTATTCGGCTACTATATATATAAGACTATTAGTAATCTGAGATTTGTGGCCTTAGTAATCTTAGATTGAATTAATAATTTACTTTTCATAAGTTATGTGTTATATATATTATACATTTGCACCCCTATCAAATGTGCCTTCCCTTGACGCTATGTGAGTCAATGTATGTGCCCCCCCCCCCCCCCCCCCCCCCCACCCCCGAAGTTGGGCTACCCGCTGCGCTGACAACGTTAATAGTGGATTCGTAAAGTTAAATACCCGCGAACCTGATAATTTTGCATTGAAAAAAAAGACTTAACATTTCGCGGATACTTTATTTCGCGAATTGGAAATGACTTCTATTTTTTTGGGCATTAAATATATAAATACCATAGTTTATTAAAATCCAGTGGAACTAGCAATTCAAATTCATTTTACATTGACCATTGTTGACATGCACACATCACTGCACGCTAGCTAAATGCATAGGGTATATATGCTAGTATGATGCCTGCTTATAGCATGTGTCCTTGGGTTTCTTTGTGGATCTTCAGAAATACCCAAATGCCCATCGGGTTTGTTTGGGCAAAGTATTGTGGTATACAACAAAGCCTATTGAAGGATTACCTAGCAAATCAAACAACATTTACCCGGGAAAGCCGGGTATTCGTAACGTCACGATAACCCAAGGAGCTACGAGGCATGAAAAAAAAAATCGCGGGCGGGCCTACACATCACTCGTATTTGGCCCTATCGACCGGCTGTCTTAGGCCTAGTAAAAAAATAAACATGTTTCCCGTCCCCGCCCGCCTCCTTTTTGGCCGCCGCCTCCTATTTTTTACTATTTACTATTTCCGAAAATTCTGTAAAAAAAAAAATTAAAAAAAAATTAAAACTTTTTTTTATTTTTTTATTTTTTATTTTTTATTTTTTTAGTGATTGATCCTTTGCCCATAGGAATGGCAGGTGTAATTGAAATGCTATATCATTACATAGCATGACACGGAATCATTGACATGGCTTCTCAATTGAAATAGTACCATGGGGACCAATACACGTAGGCCTACAACCTTTCGATCAATGATGTTTTGTTCCTCATTCAACCTGAAAAAATGAAGAAAACACAAAGAAACAATGTATACTTGGCTCTATATATATTAGGTAAACCTTTTCATATTGTTATTCCTCTGGCAATTAGAGTGAAAAATCCTGTTTAGGAGTGTCTGCAACACAGTCAGTTGGTCACTTTTGACTTGGCGGCCATCTTGAAAAAATATCAAAAAATGGGAAAATAGTAAATAGTAAGACCCTCCCTCCTCCTTTTTTTAAAAAGTCCGGACGGGAAACATGTAATTTTTTTTACTATGCCTTAGCTAGTGTATACGCGTGCCTATTTTAACTTACCGTTTTCTAAATAGTATGATTTGTTGGTTATATAATTTCGACAAATATCTCATATTGCCGAATATCGAGCAATTTCAAGCCTATCTTCTTATTTAAATCGTGACTTCAATGTTAAAACTTCTTTAACCGAATTGCGTTATTACATAAATGCGGACTGATTTGGTGGTGCGCCCCATGTAGGGCACTATACTCTGTTTGGCCATCTCGAGACAGTGACGTAACTGAACAGACGCACGCGTGTGTATCTTCCGCCTTTCAACGCTCGTGTTTGTACGCCAGCGCCGCGAGTATGCGTGCGCGTTATGTGATGCAATAAGTAGAATACGCAGTTACGTCACTGTCTCGAGATGGCCAAATAGAGTATACACTAAATGGGGTATCCCCAAGGGCCGGTACTACCCGCGCGTATGGAACAATTTTTGAAGCCAGCTCGAAAACAACAGCGTCTCCCTGCATCGCGTAACGGTAAATGTGTACGCTCGTGTATTGCCGGCCCTGCGCCGCTACATGCGTGCAGTGTGGCAGAATTCAGCGGCGTGAGGGCTTTTATTTTTGCTAAAGCTATACTTTTTTACTGAGATTTCCAATGGATTTGCGAGATGATAACGAGTTTAATTCTAAGGTATGGGTAATTAATTACTTGGAGTGTGTCTGCACGGACCAGACCGGACCGACCAATTCAACTTGAACTTTGGCATAGGCCTATATTAATTCATGGATTGATTTGTCCACAATATTTCAATTATTATGATGCCTATTAGTATTACAACAGTTTACAGTAGCCATTTTATTTGCTATGGATACCACTGCGATAGTTATTTTACCTGTTTTCTAAAGAAACAATATAACTTTATTCTGGTAGACTTATTCTTATTTCACTCACATTAATAGCATTTTTAACCCTGCCCATTTGTGTCCTTGTAATGTTCTCTGAGTTACAGTGGGCCAAATGATTGGTCCCTCAGAGCTCTTTGTAGAGAGTTACCAGTTTGATTTATAATCGCTCAGTTCATTAACCTTGTTAATAATGTCTGTTGGGCTATTGTTTACATCTGCTATTTACATACAAAATAAAATCAATTTGTTTGCTATCTACTGAAGATAGCAATCTTGAAGCGATGCAAACATTCCAATTAGCTAATGGTGCCATTGTTATGCATGCTTTCTACTGACGATAGCAACCATTAAATTGCACGTTTACTTTAACATTTGGAGGTAGGGTGGCATTGTTGTTGTTGTGGGTTTAGGGGTTTGTTTGTTATTTGTTTGTTTATTGGGGTGTTTGCTTGCTGGGTAGTAGTGTGTTTGTTTACCTTTGTGATTGTTGTTAATGTTTTTACCGACACTGTCAAATTGTCATTACATGTCCTCGATCCTAAGTTCAATACGTAAAAACGACCACATATTTAAATACTACAGGCTTATATGACTTATATGACTAAGAACATGTTCATAGTTCTCCATATGCAAGATTCGTACGGTTCTTTCTTAAATGACGATTTTTATTTTTCCTTTATAAAAGTGTCAAACCGTTCGTAGAGGCCTACATAGGGGTGGTCGAGTGCAGCGTGATTATTGACGGGGGGGGGGGGGGGGGGGAGGCCGGGGTGGATGGGCCGGGGGCATATCCCTGGTGGGGGTTCAAGGTAGCGAACCTCCCTTGGTGTTGTCATTTTTATCATTTAGAAATAACAGATGAACCAGTAATTTTTCCCGTATTGAACACATTTTATGGTCTAAAACACTATAAAAAGTCAATAAAATACAAACAAATTGAATATTAGTAGGCCTATTACCGATTAACCAACTTTTGCAAAGCACATACATACGCTCTTTCCTAGTGCAAATATCTGGTTTACAATTGCAAATCTTCCAAAACATTAATTTGTTCTTTCTTTCAATTAGTCTTCCATTCTTTCCCCTTTCTTTCATTTTGCCTTTCTTTCCCCTTTCCTTTCCCCTTCTTTTCCCCCCTTTTCCTTCCCCCTTTCTGTTCCCCTTTTATTTCCACCGAAAATCAATGGGGGCACGGTCCCATAAGGCATACGCAGCCTGCCCTATTCATTTTGATTAAATGTCTCCTTTAGTTGGGAACTCTTTCATCAGTCACGATGCGTATTTACGATTAAAATAGAGACGGCAAGAGTGTCTAAATAGGAGCACGCCGATATTATATATCTCATTGGTTTAAAGCCAGTAAGTTGTCGTTGAATATATCGATAAAACCAATTATATCATTTTTAAAAACAGACACAGTAATGGTGTGTATTATTTGAATATTTGTATTGATGGAATTGAAATATCTAAGGTTTGATATACAAAGTTCTTGGTGTTCTTCTAAATGATTCTCTAACCGTTCAAATCATGTTGTTAATACTTTGTCCACGTATTGTGGCATTATGTATCGCCTTAAAGATATTCTCCCCTCCAAAACATTATTCTCATTATACAATACTCTTGTGTTTCCCCACTTCTTATTGTAATTTGATTTGGGCAGATTCAAATAACACCAATCACCACCAAAACGAATAATGAGACTATGCTCGAATTCTCACTGGCTTTAGCATACCCCTGACAATTATGATATTCACAAGCTGACTCTTTGTTTCCTTGTGTATAATCACGCATTCAACAATCTTCCCGATACTTTTACCGATTATTTCAATAACTTAATAGATCGATTCATACCCAACACGCATTTCTTCATTATATCGTCCCTTAAATTTTAACTATGATTTAGCCAGACCTACGATTAGAAGACAAAGCCCTCTGCTATGGAATTCAGTAAAAATAGCGAGCCCCCCCCCCCCCCCCCCCCCCCCTAGTTACGGGCCTGCGTACAATAATTAGACTGGAACACCCTAACCAACATCAACGAGAAGAAAGCCTTCATTCAAGACAGCAGTAAATAAATATTTACTGCAAAAATAAGCAAGCAAACCACACAGCATCGCGCACCAAACTCTGTCCGGTTGACTCCTCCCTAATGGATGTTGGACAGTACAGTATCAATCCAGATCCACTCCAATCCAGATCCAGATGAAGATAGTCCTACGTCTAGGGAATATCATTTTAGAAGTCCATTTAAAACCGATCTTTAATGGTGATTGATTCGGGTATTTCGCGCGCCAAAACGGTCCGCTCTATATCAACGTATCAACTCAGTTGGGGCATGAAGGCGGACCTGTCAGAAGGGGCATAACCGACTATAATTTTTTAGCATAGAGTTAGGCATTGCATAGGGGTGCCAGGGGGGAGCCTTCCGGCCCCTTTTTCCAGTGTCTTCAAAGTTCAAGGCCACAGATCAGCAAATTTGAAATGGTGTCAAGTCATTTGGGGAACGTTTGGAGAACCTGACCCCCCCCCCCCCCCCACCACCCCCACCCCCACCCCATACATACACACACCCATCCCTACTGCATACGCCAGTTACGCTACATTTTGTACTGAAGTTATTCACCTGAGGGTCCCATAGACAAAACATTTCAGTTTGACTAATCGATGAAGAGGCTATGTCGCGTCGGACACTACCTGGCCATCAGGGCCACTGGCTATTCCGTGGTTTGCTGCCCTCTATTGTCGCATACACTCTTTGATATAAAATCGACTGAATTGCCGTTATTTTGGTATGGCTATTTTACTCATTAATTAACCGTGTTTTTATTATATTTACCTAAAATCAGACCAAGACGTAAGTATTTTATCACAATATAGTACTGACATCTCCATATTAGGTTAATTTCAACCTTTACAATCATTGACAATGAGGGGTTGTAAGTAAGCTTACTTTTCAAAAACATAAATTTAGGCAGGCCTTTTAAGTTTAACCCAACGAGATAGATATATGTAGAGCGCCCTGCTTGTCAAGAAAATGAAGTCAACAAATCAAAATATAATTTTATGAAATTTCATCGTTTTGCAAAATTAATCACATACGTAGGTAAATATGCACATATTTTGGCCGAGAATTCCGTATCAAGATTTAAGATTGACCCAAAAAGGGCTGATTTCCAGTTGTTTTGAGTACCGTCTGCTCGCAAAATTGTATAAAGTTTCCGTAGTATTTGCAAATCCACTAAATTCAGTCGATTCATTCATGAACCGTTGCTGCAATTGGTCGCAAGATCGCAAAATTGGCTTCACGCGACCACTTGCGGCAACGGGCCCTGAAATAATATTACTGATTTCAGAGAATTATTTTGCTATTTTTTATTTAACACTGATAATGATATCTTATGATTAGGCCAAACAAAATTAATTGTTTGGTTGTCCTCGACCGCCCGCACATAATTTCAGGGCCGCACGAATATGTTTTTTATTTTTAAAAAGTTGTTATTTCATTTTTTTGAACAATTTGACAGCCTAAATGTATCGTTTTAATATACAACCTAAGTATTCGAACAGACCAACTCCGTTTCATCGGCAATCTAAACACTGCAACATCATCCCAGTACGCAATTCCATGTAACCAGTGGTTACACGATGTTCATTGTATAACATCGCACGGGCGTCGGGACTATTAAAAGGACTATAAATACACAAATTCGCTGAACGTGCAATTAATGAATTTATTTTAAAAAACGTGTTATGAGAAAATATAAAAAAAATGTTTTTGGGGGTATATTTGTACAAGAAAATTTCGCAAAACAGCTTTATTATTAATTTCAACACCGTATAAAACATTTTTGGTTCTGCATTTAGTACGAAAAATATAGGTTTTATTAATATTTTCATGCGTAAATTTCTAAAGCTTGCACATCAACTCAACGTTCTTTTAGGCAAAACAAGACAAGAATTGTAATGGCGACCTACGCTGTGTCTACCCATCGCGACGCTCGTTTTAAAAATGTTACTTGACCGAGTTTGCAGTGTTGCAACTCATTCAACAATAGTGGAGGTTTACATAACCGACATTGAGAACGTGGGGAACTATGCAGAGCTTCACTACAACACTACAATACCTGGGACTGAGTTCCCATTGAATTTAAAAATAAAAATAAAAATAAAATAAAAATCCGCCCGCCCGCACCTCAACTCTCAACTGTGTGGAGGACAACCAAACAATTAATGTTTTTTGGCCTTATGTAGCTTAAACTAAGAAATTAAGATATCCAAAACAAAAGTTACTACTTTGTACTTCTTAATTTAATTTTAAGGACCTTTGTAGTCTTTCAGACACACCTTGGATGTACAGTAGGGGATAACCACCATGCCATTGCTCTCTTTGGTGTCATTCTTTTTCTTGGCTTTCTTCGTGGTCTTGTCCTTCATCTGTTGCTGCACTCTTTTGAAAGTCAAGCTGGGGTATCCACAACATCCCAATGCTTCATTGATTCGTTTTTCCTCTGCTATTCTGTCTGGTTCTTCTGTGACAATTTTGTTCATTCTGTCGAACAGTGTTCATATGACTCCCAGTTTTTGATGTACATTGTAGAGGTAGAGGGTGTTGTGACGAGAAGTTCAAGTACTGGTCCGTGTATGTCTTTTTTCTGTAAATAATAATAATAATAATAAAACCGCATTTATATAGCGCTTTACGAAACACCTCAAAGCGCTTAACAAACATAAAAAGAACAATATACAATGTACACATGAATTAAAATGATGAGGAACTACTTAATGTAAGAATGTTCTGACAGATTGAGTCTTCAGTGCAGTCTTGAAGCATCTAATGGATTTGATTATGCGAATGGTCGATGGTAGTTGATTCCACAGCGTTGGTGCCGCGGAGGAAAACGAACGATCGCCGTATGTTGCAGTATGTAAATGAGCAATTTCACAGTGCCATTTGCCTTTCGGACATTCGGGATAACATGACAGTTTATATTTTCACTCTAAAATTCACTCTAAAACCATGATTTTGAGGTAATTAGGAATTGTACCGCTCTGTAACTTGGAATGTATGTACGATTTATGATCAGAAATGTAAATCTGCAAGAAAATCTACTTTGTAAAAAAAAATCATAAATAGAGGGCGCTCTCTTGAAAAGATCACATAATATGCCTTTAATTGATTAATTAATTAATTAATTCAATCAATACTAATTGATGCTGATGAAAGGTGTAGCAACACCTGAAAATTCCAGGTAAATATTTCTTGTGTTGAGATCGAAAGTTTAACTTCATATTATTTATCACCAACACAGATGAACTTTCATTCTAATACTAATTGATTATTGCAAAATTGCAATGATTGGCATGGCATGTATATGATTAAAAACTTACTTGATGCAAAGTGCAGTTATAATTCCTGATAGTGTGCATTTGGACTTTTAAACTGCGGCAATTAAGACTCCCATTGTATTGGTATCCACAGAACTTTGTTGTTCAAAATGTGTGCAAATCTATAGAAAACATTGAATTTTACAAATTTAATACTCAATCTCATCTGAAGCACTTCATGTATGAATCATGGAGTAACATTTTGTGAACACGAAAAGTAAAGATGTAATACCTGGTAAATCATAAAGGTATAGTCTCAATTGCCTCGTGGTTTGGAAGTCAAGTAGAAATGGTGGTCCCATGCATCGGAACTTCGGAAGAGCTATCCCCGAGCGTGTTAAAAGGTCAGACTCCTTCGTAAATAGTACGGGATAATCCCAGGTCTGTATCTGTACACGCACACATCGGGCATCCCTTTAATTTAGTGCTTATACTCCCTTTCATAATCCCTTGGACATAATTCCATCAAATCATGCGTACGTGCGAGTTGCGTATGTATGTGCGTAGGTTCGCGTAGTAATGCATAGGTGCGTATGTGCGCAAACCCGGAAGTGCGTACCAGTCCCTTAAAACAATAATCGCGCATCCTAATTGGTCAATCGTGAAATCGTCACACGCCGTGATCGCCGGCGCGTGACCTTGTTCATGTTTATCGCGCCTGTCAAGCATTTTGACGCCGCGCCTCGAAAACAACAACAAAATACGCTCGCGTGAAATAACGCGAATTATGTCCAAGAAATTATGAAAGGGAGTATATTAGTCACTATTGGGTTTGTCTTAGCTCTTCAGCCTAATTGTTATAAATAAATAAATAAATAATGTATATTTTCTTTTTTAGATGTTTTTATACAGTCAGCTGATGAACTGATACCAACATATCCTATACTACCAGCAGTTTCATGACGTTATAACGTAAGTTGTCAAAATGTTATGTTTTAGATCAAACACATATTTGGAATGTAATAATGTAATGGCATGAGGTGCAGGGGTAGCACTGGCTTGAAAATGTGAGGAGTCCCATTACATTTTTCAGGACTGCAAAAACTAAATTTAAGGGGTCCCTGAAAAATATAAGGGGTCCTGAAGTTTGAGCCTATGAAAATGGTCAAAAACCGATTTAGAGGTCACAAACTAACTTATGGTTTGGTTAGGGGTTAACTATCTCCGATGAATTGCAGACCGTGTGCGGGGTATATATACAGTTAAGCCCACAATTATTCATACCCTTTGAAAAATATGAGTTGTTTGCATTTTTCTTATAAATCTATACCAGCTAGAGTGGTGGAACTTTCGCTTTACACAAAAGACAGTCGTTAGTTAGTTTAGTACAAATCAATATATTTGGGCTCAACATTTTTTGCATAACAATAGAATTGAACAAGAATTATGTTTTTATGCCTGTCCAAAATTATTCATTACCCCATACCAAATCTCAGGATTGAGGCCATTTTTTGTGATAATACACATGTTGTTGACATTCCAAACATTCTTTATATTGTGTGATAGACTTTTATATTGTTAAATGCAATTATTCCATGATATGTGCATACAATGTGGAAAACACTCTAGCTCTTTGTCCACATGGCGAGGAAGACCAAAGAACTCTGTGAGGACCTTTGTGCGTGCATATTGTGAATGCTCACAAATAGGGGAGAGGCTACAATGCTATTTCGAAGCAATTCCAAGTGCCAGATTGTACACGTACCTGATCTGATCCATGTTATTGGACAGTGACTTTTCTTTGTTGGCTAAAAAAAATTCCGTCTGGAATACGGTCATGACGGCGATTCTATGGTTTTGTGCATCTTTTATCCTACGCCTATTCTGGATTTCAAGGAGGTTTCTTGGCTTAGTATGTCTGCAGTATCGACAGCAGTTGCGAATGGTCGCCTTTTGGGCTTCCTTCATGTCGGTTCAGTGCGGAGAGTTGGAAATTAGTGCATCCTTTTTGTTTTAGGAATGCATTTTTACTGTTTGGTCTGCAGCCCCTCGACACTGCCTCGGTGCATGATGTGCAGTGTGCACCACATCTTCTCCCAATTAAAATCTAACCATTTGAATTGCTTCTTCCAATAAGGCTTGTATGCTCTTTTCTTAGCTGGAGCCATTGTTTACCTCATGGATAAAGGTGTACAGCAGCAACGATGCATGTACGAAAAATCTATTTAACGGCATGCATGTTTCGCTATTATTCAGTACGCTGATTGCTTACACCTTGTTCACGCTCGGTCTTGTACAGAGATCGTTGAATTTGAACTGTGACCCTTATATTTCAAACAGTCGCTAACACAGATATGCACACTCTGCGCACAGTAGAGTTAGAACGTGTAACTCATACCTATGTCATGTCCATGTTAATCAGTAGAAGATACTGATAGAATGTATTGGGAATCGCTTGAAATTTTTGCGGAAGCAATTTGGAAGCGATTTAATGTTTTTAAAAACTTTTAAAAACACAGGATTTTCATTGTATTATTTTTTTACGGACATTAACAAATTTACAATGTAAGTACTGGATGGAGAGTGACAATTTTCAGAATGTCTAAAGGTTTCCACGTCCATACATCGTCAGATTAAAGGGTCCCTCCATTTTTGATCGGGACCTGTTAGTGAATTTCAATATGTACACTGACAATTCAAACAAGAAAATAAGAGGTCACATGACGCGTGGACGGGTAAGAATGCGACCCTTGATGAGGTGATGCAAATAATATTCAAAGTACAAATGAAACGAGTTCTTTTAGTTAATGTATGGCATTGAATTTAGCCAATTAAAGCAATGCAATATTATTTTCTGTTGTGGCTAAATTTGGTTGGTAACAAATCTACATTATTTAGACAATATTAGTCCTTGGGCCAAGTGATATTTTGACCTATGAGTAAGCTACATGTATCACAAATTAGCCTATAGTTCAATCAGTTCCAAATTAGCGAGAAATATACAGTTTTTATCTATCTGCCCGCAAAAGTAATCCAGGCGTCTTTAAGCGCGATTTGGCATACGCAAGCGTCACTCATACAATGACACTGCTACATTGCGCGCCATGCGAGCGTTTTACGTGTGCCATCTTCTGAATTGATTCCCTGCTGTAAACAGGTTTAGCCAATTTGGAACTGACTGACTATAGTCGTAAGTATTCTGACTTGGAAACTTTGTCTCCATTTTAAGAAAATTGAAATGAAAGAGAAGGTTTTAAATAAAAATATGATGATACTTGGATTCTAACCCAGGACCTTTCAGTTTAAAGCGAACGTTATAACTAGACCAGCTAGGCCGTCGCTGCAAAGGGAACCATTTTAATCCTACAAAAAAGGTAGGGCAGCTCATTACAGTCTATGTTATGTGTGTTATGGAATAAATCTCTATAACAATAGAAGTCTTTGGACTAGACTTATTTGTGATAGCGCCTCGTAGGTTGAACCAAAAATATGACTTCCGCATGAATTTCTGCTTTGTTTAACAGAAATTGTTGTTGCATTAAATTTTGTGTTTGCAAAGCAATCCATGTAGTTCTTAGCCACCTCTGCATAATAGGAGAACTCTTATGACTGCAATTTAGGGAAAGCCCATTCAGTTTTACCAAAATGTTAACTACCAGATAATTATACAGCTTGCAGGCAATGAATGGAAACAAAATGTTATCAAGAGACTCTTAATTTTTTAATTTTTTAAATCAGTCAGTTCCAAATTGGTGACCTTGTTACAGCAGCGAAATAATACAGAAAAACGCAGAAATAGCTTGCATGGCGCAACTGGACGCACTTTGAATTCTTTGCATGACGCCTGGGTAAGCCAATATAGCATGTGTACGCTTGCGTTTCTTTTGAGCGCAGAGAGATTTGCCAAATTGGAACTATTTTAACTATACGCTGTTAAATGAATGTGTTTATATTTTTCAGATCTATACTGTTTACATAGTGAGCTGGTAACCTGATGTCAAAAAAAATCCCCAAACCAAACGAAGCGAGTAAGTTGTTAAAATGTTGTATTTTTATCACCAAATTCTTTATTAGATTAGTTTTATGGCTTGAGATCAATACGATAAAATGTCATCCAATCCTAAGTCATGAGTAGAGACAGAAGTTTTACCGGTTTAGAAAACGGAATTCAATGATTTGTTGCAAAACATTTTTGGTTCATAACTTTTTAGAAAATATAAAGCTTTTTAAGGCTTCCATTTGTCTTAAAAACTTTTTAAAAGTTTCATACAATGACTTGCCTCTATTGAGGGTTGTAATTTCATAATTTAAAACCCCAAAACTGTGGGTATTTCATTTAGAAAACGGAATTTGACATTTAGAAAGTGGAAAAATTAAATGTCTCTAGCTAGTCATGAGTGTTCTTGGTGATGGTAAGGACAGAAGTCGACTAATATTATCATTATAAGGAAGAGTGATTTTGCCAATGCTAGATATTCACTATATAACTTATGAACATGAAGTTTTGGACGGGGTGGAACTTGTGTGTACTCTTTAAGCTCTTCCACACTGCCAAATGTCTTCAACTAGATGTACACATAAGTTATAGTGATATGGATAATGGATATGCAACACTTAACACTGGTGCTATGTATGGTTCATTTGAGGATTTGAATCTTCAGCTACAAATTTGATGCAGCGAGTCAACAGTGTCAATATTTTCTCATTGATTTTCATGGGGTTTTTTTCTTGTTTTTTCACCAAATAGTCTAGACCAATTTGTAAACGTGTATGGCCAATTTCAAGCCATATGGCCTTGGAGTGAATACTACTATGTGTGTTAAAGCAACACACATCTGTGTTGTGTGTTGCATGGCAAGCTCATTTCGATTACCAAATAGGCTTGCATTTATGAATTTAGGGCACAATACTGTTTGAATTTTTTGTTGGCTGCCTGTTTTATGTGTATGTTTCTATCTTTCAGATACCTATACCTGCTGTTGACGAGTTGATGATCTAATGCTAAACACTACAAACAACCAAATAAGGCAAGTATTATGTTATGTTTTTGATCAAAGAATCTTAGACATATAATATTGGATGGCTTGAGATCAATGCAGGAACATTAGAAGAATACATCAATTAGCCAATCCATGATCAATCAGATTTTCTTGTATTAT
This sequence comes from Ophiura sarsii, assembly GCA_035610835.1. Taxonomy (NCBI): domain Eukaryota; kingdom Metazoa; phylum Echinodermata; class Ophiuroidea; order Amphilepidida; family Ophiuridae; genus Ophiura; species Ophiura sarsii. The sequence goes on from CM069441.1 coordinate 106,036,468, forward strand.
TCTGATATAGCCTAAAGCAGTTAAAGCCATCCAATATTATCATTATTATGCAAGAAGAAGCTTATGACCAATACTTAATTATACTAAAATGTATTCAAAATGTGATAACAAAGTTTACATGATTGAAAGCCATCCAATATTCAGGCAGTTAAATGCCAATATGTTTTATACACAATCCAGTATTGCACCAACTTTCAAGCTTCTGCTGCATAATAATCCAGTGTGTTATATATTGTTCTATATTTCAGATCATAATATGGTGACTAGCAGTTACGTCGTTTACATGTAATACCTAAAAGAATGGCATGATCAGAGTATAATTACCTTATACCAGTAGAACGAAGTACAATGTGATAATATTTCTCTCTGAAACAAACAACATGGCCCTGTTGAACTTTTGCGAATCATGTGGGTTAAAACAAGTCAAAGACGTCAAAGAAGAGTTGGAGCAACTGCTTGCAAAGAGACAAAATGACTGTACAATCTGCGGAATCTGTAACGCAGCACTGATTCAGATTCCACTAGGTGCACTTAATCAGAAGATGTTAGATACTGGATCAGGCACTGAACAGGAGGGTATCACACATCACTCAGATGTACAAATGGTGTCTGCGAATGTGCAGGTTGACCAAGATGAAGTTGAAGAAGAACAAGTTGATGATGAAGAATCTGAACCTTGCGTTGATACTCCTCGTGAAATTGTTCATGGGACCGTGTCGGTCATTACAACAGATATCAAAAAACATTATATTGACCCCAGCATCGTATTAAAGGGTTTAGACAGTCGTGTGCTTGAAATGATAGAGCAAACAAACGATCTTGGCAAACCGTTTAGATGCAAAATTTGTCATATAGGTTGTGCTAAGATCTATAATTTCCTGAGGCATTTGCATATCAAACATCAGATAAACTACCTGCAAGAGAAACCGTATAGTTGTAACTATTGTCAGGAGCAATTCACCTGTTTCACAAAACTGCAAAAGCACTTTGAGGATCATGCTGATGAAGGGTCAAAATTCTTTCATTGCAAACTATGTAGTTCCACTTTGAAAACCATATATGGTTACCGAAGGCATGTGAGGTTGGTCCATACTGCAGAACGAAACTTTCCATGTGGATATTGTGGCAAGATGTTCAGAGACAGAGCAGAGGTGTCAGGACATGAAGCTATCCATACCAATAAACGGCCATATAAGTGTGATCAGTGTCCAAGGGCTTTTAGACTACCACATCGGTTGGAGCAACATCAGAGAATACACTTGGGTATTAAACCGTTCACTTGTGAATACTGCGGCCACAAGTTGAGAGATAAAAATGCTCTTACGGGACATGTGAAGAAGTTTCATACTGGCGTGAAGAGGTTTGGCTGTAATGACTGTAGTTTCAAAACCAATTTGAGGAGGGAGCTATGGTCTCATATAAAGATGGCTCATGGTAAAAATATAACTATGGAGCAAAGGCAGCAATATGTATGGGAAGCCTTTAGTGATCAACTTCCAAACATGCAACAAGATGCACCTGTCACTTTTGAACTTGTAGGAGAGACCGATGAATCCAATATACATAGCACTGTCAAGACTGGGAACGAGACTATTATCCCAAATCCTACAGAGACTACTGCAAAATCTTCCAGCAGATCAGTGTCAGATCTTCCACCAGAGACGGTCTTGGCAATCTCGAAACTTCTGCAACAGGCAGATGTAGACAGCAAGGAGAAAACGGATGATGAAGTGATCTATCAGTGTATGGAGTGTGGTTTTCAGTGCCCTGACAGTGCTGGCATGAGGGAACATATGAGTATACATTGTGATGGTGATGATACATCTCAGATGGAGACTGTTGAATCGACCGATCATTATAGTAATGAAACCATCTTATACAAATGTGCAGAATGTAATTATACATCGGCTCAATTCACGGATCTGAATACGCACATTCTTGACAGCCATCAGGATAAGAATCAAAGCCAATCATTAGACAATATTGAAGAATCAGATACCAGTAATCATGGTAAACAACATGACCAATCATTGAATAAATGTATCCCTTCAGATAGCACCTGCCAAGGCCAGTCAATGGACCACAGCAGAGCTTCAGATAATACTAATCAGAATAAGAACCAAGGCCAGTCAATAGATCACAGCAGATCTTCAGATAATACCATTCAGAATGAGAACCAACGCCAGTCAATGGATCACAGCAGATCTTCAGATAATACCATTCAGAATGAGAACCAAGGCCAGTCAATGGATTACAGCAGATCTTTGGATAATACCCATCAGAATAAGAAACAAGACCAGTCGATGGGCCACAGCAGAGCTTCAAATGATACCATTCAGAATGAGAACCAAGATCAGTCATTGCACAGTAGCAAAACAAAATCTGGAGTTCCAGCTGATTCAGTCAATGTAAACAAATCTTTAGAATGCAACAAGTGCAATTACAAATCCACTGATCATACAAATTTGCGAATCCATCAAGCAAGCCACATATCTGTAAAGACGTCACATATCGGTAAATTGCGCTCAACCCTTGAAATGGGATGTTCGGCAGCTAGTAAACTTAAGGATTCTACATCCTCCCTCTCTCTGCAGACAAACAATGAAACAAAATTAAGCCAAAGTCTGCCATTATTACCATTAGGACCATTCCCAATTGCACTTCAAAAATCAGCTGACAATAGTTTCCCAATTAATCCAGTGATTGAAAACAATCAGACGCCATCATTGAACACTAGAGGACAAACCATGACTAGTAGTATGAAACCAATATCTGAGAACATCAAGCAAAAGGGGCTTGCTTCAAAGAAAACAGGGCAAGAAGCTGCAGCCAAAACAGCAACTCCTGTATCTGCTACCTCAAATGTAAATAAGAGTGCTCTAGACAAACATGAACTTGGCCAGTCTAACATTGGTGTTCAAAGAGACACAAGCATAAAAAAAGCAAAATTGGATTCGCAGAGAAAAGACTCTACTCCAGGAAGAAGTCCAAGAACTGCTGGATTACGGCGTAATATTCAAACTAGATCTAAAGTGGTGGAATCTAATTTTAAACAAATGACATACATGTAGGTTAGTTAGTAATTATTGAAAATGATGTGTAGTTTAAGAGTGTTTAGGGATCAGTTTGGAATATTATGGTGTTTTTCTTTTGATAAATAGGAGATTTTGACAATGACAGATGTAAAACAAGCTTTAGGCCAAATTGTTTGGGTTTTTTGTTTGACCTTAAGGGAAGTGTCAACCCAAAATATATCAAATTTATCAAGCACTGTAACTTTTAAACTAATAATGTAATGTACATATAAGTATACAATTTTTCAATTCAAATGAAATGAGTGGGATAATCCATTTTTGGTATTAAATTTCACAAAAAAATAGTGATTTCTATATTTTTGCCCAAAAATCACTTTTTTGGCGCCAACATTTTTCAAACCTAACAAAATCAATTTTTTGATTAGGAATGTCAAAATGTCACCAAAATCATCTAAAATCAATTATCTAGGATCGGGTTTTTTTTGGCTTAAACATTTTTAGTTTTGAAAATATTGACCAAAAAGTGCCAACAAAATGTTTTTTATCTAAAAAATCACATTTTTGGCACGTAATGGTCAATATTTTCTTAACTAAAAATGTTAAGGCAAAAAAAAACCAAACCGATCCTAGAGAATTGACTTTAGATGATTTTGTTGAAAATTGTTGGCCGCACCAAAAAAGTTATTTTTGGGCCAAAATGTAGAAATCACTCTTTTTTTTGTGAAATTTAATACCAAAAATGGATTCTCTGACTCATTTCATTTGAAAAATTGTATATTTTTATGTACATTACATTATTAGTTTAAAAGTTACAGTGCTTGATAAATTTCATATATTTTGGGTTGACACTTCCCTTTATGAACAAAAATGTTGAGGGTCGGTAGGTCTCTTTTTTTCTTCTTTTTTTCCCACTCACTTCCATTTTGACAGAGACCTACAGGGTGTATCAGAAAGAACTGTACCGAGGCAATATGATTTATTACGGTATGAATTCGATTGATATTGTTCAAACCGTTTTCACATTTATCTTGCACAAACGCCTAGCTTTCATAAGAATTTTAAATTTTGAAAATCGGACATTTCTGATGGAAAATACAGACTTTCTGGTAAAGATGGTAGATTTCAATTTTGGTCGAAATAATCAGTTTAAAAATCTGTGAAATTACTAACCCTACCTGGGATACCCATCTGTCCATAGGACAGGGTTATTTTTAGTCGCCATATTCTTAACTTTTCACATCACTTGTATAACTATTTATTATTTGCATACTTTTGTGGGTGAAATTTGAAGATAAATTCTGATTTTTAATCCGCAAATAAACCAGGATTTGTTCTGCTTGAGTGGTTTTAACTTTCTTTTCTTTGGCGGGAGCTTTGAATATTGCTTATGTGGTGTGGGCTACATTGTTTGAAATGTTGGGTAAGTGGTAGAGAGGATTGATTGAAAATACGTTTTTCATCAATTTTCGATTATGTCTTGCCACACGAGAACAAAAAGAGATATCTCAATGAAATTAACATATAATATAGGAAACATGTTCACCTTCGTATTGCAGGTATTTAAATTTAAAACAATAATCGTTTTGTATTTTTTATGTATTTTAGAAACACGGTACAGTTCTTTCTGATACACCCTGTATGTCCAATGAATGTATATTATTGAAAGTTAAATTTTGACTGATTTTGAGCAATTTGACTTAAAATTGAATTTGTATAGTTAGATAAAAAATGTTGGCCGCAATCAGGTAATCCGCCTCTTAAGTGTTTTTTAATTGCATACAAAGAAAGCCATATGTTTACATTTTCCCAAATTACCTCCAAAAAATATATTTTCTGCAAAACTTATAAATGTATGTGTACATTGGTGTTATTGAAAGAACTAATAGTAAAAAGGTGACAAAAAACCCCATACCCAAACCTGTTCTACAGGCAAACGGATCCCTCAGGTTAGGTCACTTAAGTTTTTTCTTCTTCTTCGCTTTAAAATGACGAAAATCATAATCAAATACAACAAATCTGTTTTCTAAAAATTAAATCCTGTAGAAACCTGAGACGATTATAATTGTCTCAGTATCAGGTAGAAACAGGGTTGGGATTTTTGTCGCCTAAGCACAAAATTACAATCATGTTCCTTCACTTTTGCTTCAATAAGTTATGATAAAAGTACACTTACATTATGTAATGTAAATTTTAGAGATTTTTGTGACATATATGTACATGTACTGTATTGTATTATGTAAATGTCACGAATATGTTCATTCTCGAAGTTGCCAATTGATGGGTTTTATTTAAGGGTTAAATACGTGCTACCACAAATGTTAACAACCTATAGTCTATTTTGGCCACCAAGAGACAGTGACGTATCTGCGTATTCTACTAATAATTGCAGGACTTAACGTGCGCGCCTACTCGAGGCGATGGCGTATACACACGATATTGAAAGACTGAAGAAATATACATGTGCGTAAAAGCTGTGCCACTTAAATTACGTCACTGTCCAGAGGAAGCCATAATAGAGTATAAGTAACCAGTGTTCCCTCTAAAGGTCATAAGTGCAGAATTGGCCCTGTTAGTTGACAAATTGGCCCAGGTGATTTTGGAGATGAAATGAATTGATGATTAATAAACACTGGGCCAAGTTTGCCGCCCAGATCTCAAATAAGCACAAGTTTAATATCTTTAGAGGGAACACATATATATTACACTTGGAAGCAATATTGTCAATTGATGTCAATTGAGCTTTAATTGCACTGTTTTGATTTAATGTAGCAATAACATTTGTTAAATGTGATGCAGTCACATCAAAAGGAGTAGACTTTGCCACTGCGTTTTCAAGATAAAGATGAAAACAGACAGAAAAAAGAAGAAGAAGAAGAATTTACGAGTCAGTTTCACTCGTGAAATTTGAATGCTTTGATCAATTTTGATAAATTTGATGTCATTTGAAAGCTTAGAAAATGCTCTGAGAGCACACATAATAAACTCAAAATTGACTTCACCTGTAAAATCCCCCTCTTAATGTGCTGCATCGCATATATAATGTAAAGATCCAACACCCTTCATGTAACCCTTCCTTAAGTATGCAAATAATATTCTTGACCTTTTGAAGGATGTTAGATTGAGTTTCTAGAAATCAACAGGTGGTGGTCAAATTACAAATAAAACCTTTCAAAATGACAAATTTTGGTTTTATGTGCATTTCAGATGTTCAAATGGTGATTTCCAACGCTCAGAGCTGCCTTGTTAGAGCTGCATTTTGATTATATTTTTAAACGCATAAGAACACTATGGCACAACTGAGCTTTTGTGAACCATGCGGAATAAAACAAGTAAAAGACGTCAAAGCAGAATTGGAGCAACTGCTTGCCGACGAGAAGCTACAAACTCCAGAACGGTGTGGTATCTGTAAGGTAACAATTTCGGATGCGGATTGTAATCTAGAGACCCAGGGCGCAGAGATAGATAGTATAAGTGGAAAGCCAAATGATGACCTTGAAGAGCAAACTGAAAAGGATTCTGACACTTCGAGTGACAACGATGACACTGAAACGGTAGAAGATCAGATGCCGAATGTCTCGTTTATGGGAAGCGGTTTTGATGAACCCACCATAGCTCTTGAAGGATTGGACCATCGTGTGCATGAAATGATAGAGCTCTCTGTTGACCCCAACAAACCTTTTAAATGCAAGATTTGTCATATTGATTGCAGCAGGATTTTTAATATCTTGAGGCATTTACGTACGAAACACCAGCGCACATATTTGGATGATAAAAAGCCGTACGTCTGTGAATATTGTTCGGAGCGTTTCAACTGCTCCACCTACCTGCAGAAACACCTGCCAAATCATGTCAAATTCTTCAAATGCAATATGTGCAGTTCCACCTTGAAAACTTTTAGTATTTACAAGAGACACATTAAGAGGGTTCATGCAAAAACAAAGAAATTCTCTTGTAGTTACTGTGATAAGAAGTTCAAAACCAGGTCAGAAGTCGTGAGTCATGAGAGGACCCATCAAAAAGAAATCTATGGGTATAATTGTGCTTACTGTAGTCAAAAGTTGAGTGATAGAAAGAGTTATGATCTGCATTTGAAGAAATTTCACACTTTTAATGACAAATTTTGTTGTCAATTCTGCAGTTTCCAAGGTGATCTTAAAACCGAGTTATTGTCACACATAAAGAATGTGCATGTGAAAGAGAAACCATTATCCAGTTCTGTGGAAGGGCTTGTAACAAGGGGTACACCCAAATCCACTAGCGCCCATTCTCATAAGCAACACAAAACACTTGTCACTGACAGTCATGTACAAGATTCAATGGATACACATGATGACCCAAAGAATGAAGGCAATACTATGCAAGACCAATCAGACAGTAATGCAAACTCTCCAACTCCATCTGAGTCTGATAATGAGACTGCTATCATAGACCTCTCATCCAAATCCACTAGCGCCCATTCTCATAAGCAACACAAAACACTTGTCACTGACATTCATGGGCAAGAGATAATGGATACACATGATGACCCAAAGAATGAAGGCAATACTATGCAAGACAGTAATGCAAACACTTCAACTCCATCTGAGTCCGATAATGAGACTGCTATAGACCTCTCATGGAAGCCACTTCACATCGCCAAAACCAGTAAAGACCTCAACTACAGCTGCCTCAAGTGTGAATTTCAGTGCATACGTGACAAAGAAATAAATGATCATATGAGCACACATGGTCCAAATGAGACTGTTATTAAGTCATCGTGTCCTAAATCTTCCAAGTCAGAGTCTCTGATGGGTCGTGGAACGGCTGTCAGCATCCCAAAAAAGTTAAAGAAAACATCTACAGTGACATGCAATAGTCAAATTTTACCTAACAAAGCCGACTCAGATTTCAAACAAATGACTTATGCGTAAACATTTCCTCAGTTGTTGTGGATGAATTGTGTATTTGAAATTCTCATATCACCTTTATTACTCTGATAGTTAAGTGCCCCTTAATAATACTTTTGTGTTACAACTTGTCGGCTTCAAGGTATATTATGTGATCTTTTCCAGGGAACGCCCTCAATCCTCAAAACAAAATTGAAAGCAGATTTTTTTGCAGATTTACATTTCTAATCATAAATCGTAAATACATTCCCAGTTACAGGGCGATACGATTCTTAATTACTTCAAAATCATGGTTTTAGAGTAAAAATAAACTGTCGGAATCTGCGCCGCCCGGGGCCAGTCAGGTATGATGATATAATCATCCCTGGAACGAAAATGCGGAATATGGGTACTTTTTTAGACCACAATGCGGATCCGCACGGACTCTTGCTAAGGGTATCAAAATCGCCAATATTAGAAAATAAGGGTGCCTTTTTCAACATGAATCCGCGATAAGGGTTGCTTGGGGCGATAGTCATGTGTGATCAAAATGGTTGGCCCGTAGTGATAAATTTAAAAACAAAACTGAATCATGCACTTACTTCATACGTTAATCTAAACTCTGTCTTGAGGGCTTATATCCTTTGTATGAGTATGATTCTTCGAGTTGTAATCCTTGTTAAGGGTCACTTTTTCCTTCTTTGAGAATCCATGTTAAGGGTGGTTTTTGAGCGTGGATTCACTCACACAGATGATTACAACTTTTATACATGAGTGCCTCCCCCCACCGGCTGCGCCGACAACTTATTTTTACTCTATATTCACTCTAAAACCATGATTTCGAGGTAATTAGGAATTTTATCGATCTGTAACTTGGAATATATTCATGACTTATGATCAGAAATGTAAATCTGCCATAAAATCTGCTTCTATTTTTTTTTCAAGATTGAGGGTAGGGTGTCTCCTGGGAAAAAATCACATAATATACCTTTAAGCCTCCTCCCCTAAATTCATGCTAGAATCACAATTATTTGTTTTTATCAAAACCCATGTTTTCTTGGCACATTTCAGAACCTACCTGTGTGTATGCATGCCCCTAAAACATGCAATGTGTCACATAAAGGTGCACAATGTGCTGTCTAAAAAAAAAAAATGACCATGCTCATAGGTAGTAAATTGAATCGATTAATATTGATTATACTTTAACTTTATATCATTTGAAGTTAAAATACTTTAACTTTATATCATTTGAAGTAAAAAAGTGACTTGATTATTCAGTGTGTATTCCAGTGTTCTCTGGGACATGTAATTCTAATTCATTTGAGGCAAATACTAAAATAAAGAGTACTCGAGCGATCAATGAAGAACTCGCACATCGGCATAGGTAATCGCCGTCAATCGCGGACTTTAGTTTGAATACACACCTTCCAACAGTGGACATACTTGCAACCGTGGATGGTCCTCGGTTTCCTGGTATGTGCCAAATGTTGCAAATAGCGTAAAAAATGCTATCTAAATGAGGTCCTCGCATGTGATACCCCCTGACATACCTCGGTTGAATTATAGTGCACTGTCTGGTTGGCAGTATAATACCAAAAAATTACAAAAATCATCATTTTGTCCTCGGCGTGTCGGTGTATATCCAGGTTGGTGTATCCTCATTTGGATAATACCACTTCATGGTCCTTGTTTGTTGGTGATTACCCGTAGGGGGTGTATATTAATTGATGTTGGGGTTTACTGGAATGAACTACTGACATCTCATGCTCTTTCTTCACAAGGGATGAAGTTTGACATTTGCACTGATTATGGGCGACATGTACAATATGCTACAATTACAAGTTTGTCTTGAATATTAAAAGAATTGTGTAAGACAGATAAGATTAGACAGTTCCTATTTGAATATAGCCTGTAAATGAAGTTTTGAATTATTTTATGTTTACGTAATTTGAGTCAATTCGTGCAGGATGAGTTAGAAAGAAGAATGGGCACTTTTTTGTCAAATCTGTTGTGTTCGATTTCAATAAATTGGGTGTCATTTTAAAGTTAAAAATTAGGTTTGTAACATGAAATTAAAATATAAATGTTTCAATTTTGGAGATAACTGGTCTTGGTGTGATGGGTCACAAGTGTTTTATCATTTTGTTTCTTTTTAATTTAATTTGATATACTTTATGAATACATTTATACAGGATATATTCCTCTAGGAAACACATTTTTCTTGTCGGCTTATTTCAAGGTAGCCCAAGTTTTGTTTTCATTTGAAAAAGTAGCTTAATAATGATACAACCTAGACAATCCAGTTAAAAGTTTTAAAAAGACTCATGATTAGATTTATATCATTCTAATGATCAGTATTGTCCATGCAATAAGGGTGAAATTATTGACTCAACTTTTGGCTCACATCATTTTTAAAATGGCAAGTTTTTAAAACTGTTGTTGGCATTCTTAAATAAACTCACATTCAAATGATTTGTATGATCAACATTCAATTTCAAAATGGAATACAAATCTGCCTTGTTCATAACCCAAAAGTAATACAGTATTTATTATTTAACGTAAAAACCTGCTTCCCCCCTAGGCTATTTGGCCTTTAAAAGCTGAGACAACACCTTTACTAATCACTTTATTCATTAAAAGTGAAAGAATATTTCGAAACATATAATTGTCGATCATTTCAAATCTTCCCTCATGTACATACCACATCTGTGTGACCCTGACAGCGCTGTGCGCCTGTAGTTTTAGAATGAAGTGCGTCGCAATACTGTGTTAAACTTTTGCGCTCGGATCACGATTCTCTGATCGACAATTATTTATTTTGATTATAAAATTCTGTGATTAGTCACCTTTTGATTCATAAATAAAATGGTTAAGAATGTATTTGTAAATTTTATGTAATGAAACAGTTAACATGTTAGTAATATTTTACTAAATAATTACAATGTAATAATAATTCAAATTGTCAATCTTTGTATAACAATATGAGGTATCATGCTGTAATTGTAACACTACATGTACATCTTGTTGGCCAGGCTTGTTTTGAGATACACAGTTCAACAAAAATAAGTTCCCCTTTAGATTATGCCTGATATTTTTAAAATGAGTTACTCCATCGAAACGAATCGCTTGAATGTGCACACTTTGAATGGAGGAATACCTGAATTCAAAAGTTGCCAACTGATGTATTGAAGGAGGATGGTAAGCAACTTGAACCAGGGTCTTTGCATGAACATCACACAGTTGTTGTGCTGCTTGAATGAGCACACATGGACTGGAGGAATACCTCATTTCAAAAGGTAAAAAATGCAGTGTTCAAGCAAAGACCCTGGTTCAAGACCGTGGTTCACATCATTTAGCAACTTTTGAATTCAGGTATTCTTCCATTCAATGTGTGCTCATTCAAGCATTACAACACCTGTATAGTTGTAGCCCCAATCTAGTGTTGCTGTGCACTGTGCCAAAACTCATTTCGAGTAACTCATTTTTAAAATATCAGGCATAATCTAAAGGGGAATTAGTTTTGTTGAACTGTGTATAAAGCAAAAATAAAAATAAATGTGTTACTATCTTTTCCCTATATTTACAATGTATAAAGGCATTACTTAAATTTAAAAAAACTACCGTAGTGCTTCATTGAAAAGCTTTTTTTGTCAAATATTTTCAATGTTTTCAAAAGTAGACAAGCTGTACCTTGTGTTGATGTGTTGGGTCACATACTTTGAAGCAACATTCTTGGATTTGCTGTGAAATTATCTTGTGTTATAATAAAAAAAGATGTATCATATACATTTTATTGTAAATATGTGTATAAACATCTGTGCATAATATTTTGTTAGCTGTTTCAGAGTGATGAATAAAAAGATCTTGTATGATTTGTAAATCAAAGTATGCTAATTCTCTGATCTTATTTTAGGTAAAACTCAAAGTGTCTTTTTAATTACTTAGATAAAAGATTTATCAATATTATGTAAAACAAGGTATTTACAAAAAACTGGTCAACGTCCTAAAATGAAATTAACAGACGACAAAGGAAATATAAAAAAGAAGATTTAGACAGTGTATGATGTATTTCACAAAAACTCTTTGTTTTAATGCTGGGCCCACTTTTCTCTCATCGGAAAATATAGCAGCTTCCAAGAAATATCCAACCATCCCATAGTAATCGCGACTTTCCACCACGTTATAACATGTTTTGATGTTGATTAATTGAGAAGTCCAGGGTTTTATTTTAATTATCATTAATTAATTCGCAGGAGGAAAAAATGATTTGTACACTTTTAATCGCCATTAATGTGAAACTAAATGAATAATATAATTGATGACAAATTTGATAGAAAAACAAGAAAAGTACACGCTCCAGACCGGGCTCGAACTCCCGTAAATGTTTCAAAAAGAACGTGAGTCCAGCGCCTTAACCACTCGGCCACCACTACATACAGAAATGGAGTGTAGAAAATTATTTATATACCAAACAGAATATAGTAAACATATCTCACAAACTATAGACCTACAGTATTCAATGTATGAACTATGTGAATAGTTTTGTTATTTACTTTCTTGTAGGCCTACTCTTTAAAATTGAAATCAAACAATGTTTATGAAGAACAAACCTACACCTAACTCAAACAAGTTACTGAGCAGGTCCCTTCATGTTAGCTAATTCAAAATCAGTAATCGGTATCATACATCTGAGATACATTAATCAAGCCAATTTCTTTCCCGTATTTGAGATCTCATTCATACAAAAACGAGTGGATACTTATAAAGTTATGATGGCCTACTGAGAATAAAGTTGATTTATACATAAAATGATTTTCTATGGGATATATCATTGCCTAGTGTGTGCTCATCAGCAGTGACAATATATGTGAAATGAATCAGTTTAGTTTAGTTTAGTTTAGTTTAGTTTTTTATTGGCATCACAACATATACAAATAACAAATCACACAAGTATAAAATTATAATAACATTCAATAAATAACGCATATCACAATGCCATCCCATACTGAAACGGCAAACACACCACAACACCAAAAGTTGCAAGGCCAGGATAGCCCATAAAAGCCAGCTACATGCTTTTCACAGCTCACAATTCATCTGTACGCCTGACCGGTTCCAATAGCACAGTGTTTAATACAAATCAATGATGTCCCATACAACAACAAAATGTTGGGTGTAGTTACTAAAAGCATCCAATCAATCTTGATATTAAATTGTATATCTTAGATTTTTGATACTGATTACTGATTTTGAATTAGCTTAATATAAAAGCACCTGGTTGGTAACTTTTTGTATTAAGTGTATATTAAAATTACCTTGAAAATAACCATTTGGTTTGATTTTTACAGATGATCACATGGTGGCTAGCAGAGTAACGACATGACACTGCAGCGGAAAGCAAATTTAACACAAGATCAGAGAACTACATAGCAAATTTAGCATGGCTCGACTGAACTTCTGTAAATCCTGCAGTGTAAAACCTGTCAGAGATGTCAAGAAAGAACTTGAGCAATGGATGGTGAAGAGACGACGCAGTCAGGAACACTGCTCCATCTGCAATGTGAAATTATCGGCTCCAAGTCGAAAAAGTACAAGACGGAAGACACCTGTCCAAAACAACCCTTCTGTCCTTGATGAGACAGGACCTGAAATAGAAGTTGATGTTTTAGATGATGAAGCGCCGGAAGGGTTAAAACGTCATTACTACGATCCCAGCATGATAACAAGAGGGTTAGACCAGCGTGTGTTTGAACATGTCGAATCTGCGAATGACTTCAATAAACCTTTTCAGTGCAAGATTTGTCATGCCAGCTGTGCAAAGATTTATAATTTCCTAAGGCATCTGCACATCAAGCACAAAATCAACTATTTGGAAACAAAACCGTACAGTTGCGAATATTGCTCGGAACAATTCACCTGTTTCACAAAGCTACACTCGCACTTCCAAGTCCACGCAGAAGCTGGGACAAGATTCTTCAAATGCGCACAGTGCAGCGCCAAATTGAAAAACATCTATGCTTTGAGACGACATGAAAAGCTGATACACATAGCCAAGAGAAATCTGCCCTGCAGCTATTGTAGCAAGATGTTCAAAGATAAAGAAGCAGTTGCATCGCATGAAGTCGTCCATACAAACCTACGGCGTTTCAAGTGTGATAAATGCCCCAAAAAGTTCAGAGTGGCATCAAGGTTAGAGCAACATCGCAGTATACATTTGTGTCTATGGCCTTATGCTTGTGCATACTGTGGTCACACGTTTAGATCAAAAAACGGACGTGATATCCATGAGAGAAAGCACCACACCGGTGTCAAAGGATTTCAATGTAGATACTGTGATTTTAACAGTAGATCGAGGAAGTTATTATACTTGCATCTTACCAATTCACACAGTGAAGAGGGGAGAAAGAAAAATAACACAGGATGGAAGAACTATCTTAAAGCCATCGGTGATCAAAATGTCACAGTAAAGCCCAGCGTAGACCAGATGGATATGGATGATACCAACAAGACTATACAAGATCAAGCAGATGGAATAGCAGAAACTTCCACAGGATCGGTATCAGATCTTCCGCCAGAGACTGTCCAAGCCATTTCCAATCTTCTACAACAGGCTGATGTAGTGAACAGTGAGAAAGCTGCTCATGAAGTGATCTATCAATGCATGGATTGTGGGTACAAGTGCGCTGATAGCGCAACCATGAGAGAACATGTGAGTACACACTGGCAAGATGGTAAGTCCCAAATGAACACTGATGCATCTGCAGATACCGGTAATAGTAATGAAACCATCTTGTACAAATGTGCAACATGTAGTTATACGGCTCCTGATTTTAAAGATCTGGACACACATGCTAGAAGCAACCATATGAAGAAGATACAAGGCAATGCATCAGGCAGCACAACAACTCCAGATGCTCATACTAATGTTAAGATTGCAGCGCAGCCATTGGAATCAATGGAAGTTTCAGAAGATGTAACCGATGGCAATGGACTTTATAAATGCAACCAGTGCAGCTATACAAGTTCTGATATCACAGAATTGAGACTTCATAAAGCAAGTCATATATCTGTCAAGGCACCCTCTCATCCGATGAGCTTGCAGAGAGTGACCGGTGACATAAATGTAACAAGTACTATGCAGGCAATGATCAGCAGCACACAGAAATCTTCTGCCTCCATTCTGCTTCAAGCACTTGCAGAAGTGTCTAAGCACAGTCGTAATGCTGCTAAATCACCACCAAACGAAGAACAAATAAAAAGTCCTGTCACAACAGAAGGAGCAAGTCCCAGCAAATCTAAAAGTATGCCTCTTAGTGAAGAAGATAGTAATCTTAAGTCAAAAATTATATCTTCTCTTCAATTAACCCCCAAAAGAGTTGATACACCTACTTCAAACCAGTCTCAAGTAGCTCAGCCACAGTCAGTCAAGCAAAAGAAACTGCAAGATAGTGTAGGGCGAGGAGCTACCGCAACACCTCAGCTATCTATTGTGCAAGAAGAGTCTTCTATCAGGCAAGTCAAACAAACAAGTAAAAAAGATGGTTCATCTACCAGGAAAATAGCCCATCAGTCATTTACACCAATTTCAAAATTGTCCTACAAACAAAGGCTTACAACCAAAATTGGTAAGTCAAAATCTAAGAGTGCTCAAAGTCCTCAGACTCAAAGTAAATCCCAAATGCTATCAGACCATCTGGTTGCATTGACTGATCAATCAAACTCTCTGACAAAAGAAAGTTCCAGAAGTGGTGCACATAGAGATACGACCGTAAAAGTTCATGTGAAAGATACCATTGTGTGCCAGCTATACAAACAGATGCCCGCAAAAGGTTCAGATTCTGAAAGAGGATCAGGGGCATATAATATTCAACATGAGTCCAATTCAATTCAGCGTGAATGTGTTGGATCAGACTTTAAAAGAATGACGTACATGTAAATATGATTCGTCTAAAGAATGAATGAATATGATGTCAGTGCCTATATTTCAGTGAAAGATGCATCATTTACAAGCCAATGCCAGGGTTTATCTTTGATCGCATGAGTACATACATCAGTGCATTAGAATCATGTGCCTGATAAAAACTACACTCACTGGAATAGGCTGACATTACTTTCATGCATCAGATAGGATGAAATATACGGAGATTTCTGGATGTATGCAACAAATGGACTCTGATTAACACAAAAAAAACCTTTTTGGGATCATGTTAGTGGGTCACCAGAGCTTACAATGTCATGTCTCAGTATTCAGTGAACCTCTCCTGTCTTGTGACCTGCCTATCATCTTTGAAGTGGTCACACGACAGGAGGGTTAAAGGTATATTATGTGATCTTTTACAGGAACGCCCTCAACATCGAAAAAAAATTGAAAGCAGATTTTCTTGCAGATTTACATTTCTGATCATAAATCGTACATACATTCCAAGTTACAGGGCGATACGATTCTTAATTACTTCAAAATCATGGTTTTAGAGTGAAAATAAACAGTCGGATATACACAACTTATTTTACTCTAGTCTTAATTCACTCTAAAACCATGATTTTGAGGTAATTAGGAATCGTATCCCTCTGTAACTTGGAATGTATATATGTACGATTTATGATCAGAAATGTAAATCTGCAAGAAAATCTACTTTCTAAAAAAAACCAATGAATAGAGGGCGCTCCCTGGAAAAGATCACATAATATGCCTTTAAAGCAGATCAAGATGACATTGTTATGTTTGTTATCGCAGTACTCCAATACAGTGATAACAAAAAGGTTTCTTTAAACAGAAAAATTATGGATTAAATATAAGTTAATAATTTAACAGGTTGGCCATCGGACATTTTAAAAACTTGTCCGACGGCGAACCTGTTAAACTATTAACTTATATTATGAATACCCGTCGTAAAAGCCTATCTCACAATTTATGGATTAAATGTTGTATAAAAATCGAAATTAAAGGTATAATATGTGATCTTTTCCAGGGAATGCCCTCAATCCTCGAAAAAAAGATTGAAGCAGATTTTCTTGCAGATTTACATTTCTGATCATAAATCGTAAATACATTCCAAGTTACAGGGCGATACGATTCCTAATTACATCAAAATCATGGTTTTAGTGTGAAAATAAACTGTCAGGTTAACCCGATGGTCAGCATCTTCAAATGACCAACTGTCAAGTTAACCCGGTTATTTTCACTCTAAAACCATGATTTTTAGGTAATTAGGAATCGTATCGCTCAGTAACTTGGAATATATTTATGATTTAGGATCAGAAATGTAAATCTGCAAGAAAATCTGCTTCCAACAAAATTCTAGGATTGAGGGCATCTCCTGGAAAAGATCACATAATATACCTTGAAAGGTACATTAAGTGGTGTTGACATTTTGTATTTATTTTTTATTTACTTCAGAGTTCAAGATGAACATTAAAAATTGCCATTATTGTTGTTTCTACTTATAATTTACACTAAGAATTGTATAGCATCTACCAGTTTTTGGTGGTTTTAAACAAAAATCTGATTTGCTAATTTGAATACTATTTTAAGTTGAAATAATAAAAAAGTAATTTTTGCCCTAATTTCTATGCTTTTTAATATTTTTCAATGATTTCTTCAGACATTGTAGGCTGTAGCCGAACATGTTACCTAAAAATTGAACAAGAGGATTTTTAGATTTTCTTTGTCATGTGTTGATTTTGGGGCAATACCTACATTTTGATGGCCATTCTGAAAAGGCCTGGATTCTTCAATTGTACAGTAAAAATAAATGTATTGAACAAAAATAAAACTAGACATTTAGCAATCATATTGTTCAAACCAGAATTTTGATATGATATGTTATTTAGTTTTCTCCAAATCCTGATGTTGAAAATCTCATATTTGGGGAAAAAAGTGCGAAAATTGAGATTTTTCTTAGAATTATGTATATTTCTACCCAAAGCATGCACTCTTAGACGTTTTCTTTCCTACTTGAGGGAAATATGCTCAATAGAATGCATTGCATCCCATGCAATATTTCAAGGAAAAATGGAAATTGTCAATTGATTTACAAAAAAAGTAGATTTTTGATATTATTTTCAACTGGAAATCCATCCACTGGCAACTCTCTTGGCTGTCTTCTTACATGTGTAACACTTTATGCCTTATTGTTGTGGTTTCCACCAATTGCTGCATTTGGAAGTTATGATAATGGAAAATGCGCATGTTTATGATCTGTTGTACTGTACTACTTTTTTGGTTTATTTAATGTTGCTATTTCATTAATCCCCCTAAAATATCAGACATTTGGATTGCTATCAATTTGTAAAGGATTTTTTTTTCTTCTCTATTTTCCCGATTTAAAAAAATCTTGGTTCAGGGTTTTTTTGTTGCCTAAACAAAAAATATTGCTTTCTTAAGTGTTGAGAACATTCTCTTCATCTGTGTTGTATATAATATGTATCACAACTTCAATTGTTAAAACTGTTTGAGACAATAAAATACATCAAAATATTAATACTATGGTTACAGTGTTATATTGACTTAATGATGGGTGATTATATTTCCACAGATAATTGTTCCAAGTTAACCAGACATGACAATGTTCAGGTTTAAAGTTTAAACCTGAATTCAGGTGTTTGTTTTGTCCAAATATCCACAGTCTTTTGAATTTCAGCCCGTTTATTGGCTTTTTAGCCCAATTTCACACAATTTGTCAGGGTTTTTCCCCCCAAGTGTGTTTTATAGCAAATAATTGGGGGACTCATTGGAACTAAATTTCAAAAGAAAAGGAAATTGATGTTGGGTTAGGAAGTCGGTGCAAGTCTGATTGATTTTGAATCAATTTGAAATATAAACATCGCTGTTAATGTGTATTAGGGCGGGGCGTAAATAGGGAAGGTATTTTGTTCAAATCGGCCATGGTCAAAATGTATTCCACTTGGCCCCACATGATCAAATATGCACTTAATTTTTTTTCGGAGGGGGTCTTCAGACCCCACCACTACCCTTTATCCCCCTATAGGGGGAATACATGGTAACGTTGCCAAATTGGTGTAGCAAAATTAGGTTTCGACCTAGAACAAATTGATACATATTTTTTTCAGCTTAATGCATTTCTATAAGGTGGTACCCATAATGACATACTAAAAGTCTGAAAATATCAGAGTGTTAGAAATATGATAATTTGCATAAACTTAAAATGGCCGCTAATTTGAGCATTTTCATTGTTTTGGACTTATTTCTTATCTTAGAGAGTTGTTATGGCACTTAAATAGCTTCAGCATATATTTTATGAATGTATAACGTCTCATAGGACATACAGAGACATATCTGCCCTAATATGTGTATCTAATGGGGCCCTCACATGTATCCGTGTGAGCTGGGCGGCCCCTTACCGTCTTATAGAAAAACAACAGAGTCCAACACGGTGAACAATCAGCAAAAAATGTCAACGGCCGCATTTTTTTTTTTTGGTCACTGGGTTCATACTGTTCTATACCGGGTCCTTATCGGCCTGGAACCGGGCTCATACCACATCCTCACCAGGTCCTCACCGGCCGAAATGCTTGGGTACCGACCGAACCGCCTTGATAACGTCATCAAACTGCCCTGTATAAGCTGAGCGCTCAAGCTCGCCGCTTCGCTCACATTCCGGGAATCTCTGTAAAATACATTTGTACTCACATGTATCCGTGTGAGCTGGCCGGCCCATTACCGTGTGACAAATTGGTGCAGACGGCGGCACACAGTGATGTCACACGGTCATGACGGTGGGCCGTTTCCCGTCCGTTGAACACGTTGCCGGGGACATTGCCGGCCATCCGCGCCCGGCAGGAAGTTTGAACATGCTCAAAACTCCTGCCGGATGAGTAAAAGCGGCGGCAATCGGTGAGAGCCCGGTTTGAGGACGGTATAAAGACGGCACACCCGTTTCGCGCCCGTTCGCAGGGCGGTAATGTAAGGCGGCCACCTTACCGTCTAATAGAAAAACAACAGAGTCCAAACAATCACTAAAAAATGTCAACGGGCGCATTAATTTTTTGTTGTGGCCACCGGGTCCATAACGTTATATACAGGGTCTTTACCGGGTCCTCACCGGCCGTGTACCGGGCTCACCGTCCTCATACATTTCTAGCTTACCGTTCTCATCGGGTGCATAACACCTCACCGGGTCCTCGGTCCATACCGTTCTACACCGGGTCTGTCCCGGGTTCTCACCGGCCTTGTCCCGGGATCACCGGCCTCATACAGTTCTAGCTTACCGTTCTCATCGGGTGCATAACACCTCCTCACCGGGTCCTCGGTCCATACCGTTCTACACCGGGTCTGTCCCACGTTCTCACCGGCCTTGTCCCGGGATCACCGGCCTCATACAGTTCTAGCTTACCGTTCTCACCGTGTCCTCACCGTGTGCATACCACCTCCATACCGGTTCCTAACCGGTCGGAACGCTTGGGAACCGGCCGAAACGTCTAGATTACATCATCAAACCGCCCTTTTCAAGCTGAGCGCTCAAGCTCGCCGCTTCATTTGCATTCCGGAATTCGTACGACCAACATCTATAATACTCTCTAAATGTAAGAGCTAAACCTCACTCTTTCGAGAGCTTTAGGAGGGACGGCTCTTCTAAGAAGTGAAGTTCACTCTTTTCAGAGTGATTTGTCACTCTTTTCAGAGTGATTTGTCACTCTTTTAAGAGTGATTTCCACTCTTTTCAGAGTGATTTCCACTCTTTTCAGAGTGATTTCCACTCTTTTCAGAGTGATTTCCACTCTTTTCAGAGTGATTTTCACCCTTTTTAGAGTGAAAATCGCTCCAAAATAGAGCTGTCCCTCCTAGAGCTCTCGAAAGAGTGAGTTTTAGCTCTTTTACATTTAGAGAGTTGCAACATGCCTGCTGAGAGTCCGTTCCGCGAACGGTTACCAGGCTGCATGCAGCCATTCGCAGTCCGTCGCTAAGATGGTCGACGTTCACCGCCCTGCGAATGGGCGCGAAACGGGTGCGCCGTCCTTATACCGTCTTCATACCGGGCTCTCATCGTTCACCGCCGCTTTTACTCACCCGCCAGGAGTTTAGAGCATGTTTAAAACTCTGGTGGCCGGCAAAGTCCCTTGAACGTGTTCAACGGACGGGAAACGGCCCGCCGTGTGTGCCGCCGTCCGCACCCATTTTTCACACGGTAAGGGGCCGCTCAGCTCACACGGATACATGTGGGGGCCCCATAAAATTGCATAAATAAAGAATGGACGCCAAAATTCTCAAACTAGCGGCCATTTTAAGTTAATGCAAATTAGGCATATTTCTACCACTCTGATATTTTCGGACTTTTAGTAAGTCATTATGGGGACCTTATAGAAATGCATTGTGCTGAAAAAATTATGTTTCAATTTGTTATAGGTCGAAACATAATTTTGCTACACCAATTTGGCAATATTACCATGTATTACCCTATAGGGGGATTAAGGGTAGTGGTGGGGTCTGAAGACCCCCTCCAAATTTGTGTTAAAGTGAATATTAAATCATGTGGCGTCAAGTGGAATACATTTTGACCATGGCCGATTTGAACAAAATACCTTCCCTGTTTATTGAGCAAGGAATTCACAAACCTCATGGCTGCATATATGAGATTTATTCTATTGAAGCTAATATAGAAATGTAACAGCAGATAGAGGCACGAGTTGGCGATGAGCAATAGCTTTTAAGAGATATTGTGGAAGGAGTAATTTCTCCTCTTGTCGTTTCGAGAGAAATTAGACAAATCAATGCACGCGCGCTGATGTTGATGTGTGAATAATGGCACGACCCTGCAGGGGAGTGCTATTGCGAGCATATCAACATTTGCGAAAATGCATACGCATGTATTGACCTTATTCATACACGACACTACAAATCAAAATTAACAATTTAAGCATAATTTTGATCTATGTAAAAACGACTAAACACACTTTAACAAGTTTGCTAACACCCATAGTGAAAATCGGCGAACCCGCGATTCTTAAACAACGAATCAAAAACTAGCATGTATTGAACGGCGCATTAGACAATTTCAATGCACTCCGCGTATATTTGTTTCTTGCTTTCTGATCGATTCGACACTACTAAGAGTGTATGAATTTGAGATATTGCATGCAAAGAATGATTTTCTATTCATGAAGCTTTGACTTTGTTTTGCACTTTTCTCTTGATCTACCCTCAATAATATAAGTAAAGAGTTTAACAGGGTTGTTGTCAGACCCCGGGGTACTCGGTGGTCATTACAAGTGGGTATCAGGTGCGTCCAAAAAACCATGTAATTATTTAGGGTAGTTTTTCAAGCCGGTTCATGTTACGTATTCATGTTACGTACGTAACTTAAATAGGGTAGCAAAACTAAGAAAAAGGGTATACTTTTCATACAATAATTGTGCGTATTTAGGGGCCTTATTTGTTCTGTGGGGATTATAAATAGCCACTGTAAGTTCCTCAGTTTGTATCCGTTGTAAAACATACATCAGCCCCATTCTGGCACTTTCTCGATTCTACCTCCATGTAAGGGTGTCACGAAACTAGTCTAGCGTGAAACCTTTATTCTGGGATTATAAGCTTTATTCAGTATAATCCCTCAATGAAGTCTTTACCCTAGACTAACTCTGCCTCCCTTAAATGAATGTAACACCACTTTCTCTGACCTTTGTTATTGAAGAGTTCGATAAAAACAGGGAATATAACGGAATTCTGGATACATTTGATAAATTCAATATGTGCACTCTTTTTTTTGAAAAATCTGGGAAACACAGAGAATATACAGTCAGGTGCGAACAGTCCACCATACCTCCAAAAGGCTTCATATCATAAAAACAATATAACACACGACAACATTGACAGTATTTTAAACTCTGCTGTTTATTCAACTATCTTTGGGGTTATGTCAACAAATTAACACAATTATGGCTTCAAAGTATTGGATAAATAGACAACTTTACCTTCTCAATTTCATATACTTTTAGATTCCAAAACAATAACAGTATTCTTGGGCTTTAATATATTGTATTTTTTGTCTTGAACATTATTAGATGTTATATAACTTATGCATAGAATAGGCAATAGGAAATTTGACACTAATTACTTTTTTTGCAGTGTAATGGTATTTGGTGTCATACTCTGAACCATACGCAGAATGCCCTGAATTTGTAATGCTTTTGTATTAAGGTCAGCGAATATTAAACAGTGCAAGGTATTCTGTAACATTCTATGTTTGAGTTATATGAACTAGTACCAGAAATGAAACATGTTAATTTTCTTGGAAAGAATGTTAGACCTATCATCTGAATCACTTGAAAATCTTATTTACCATTGCTCTCATGAATATTCATTAATTGTATAGCAAAGAAACCACTGGATTCAACTATCAGATAATAGTGCAAGTTCCATGTATGTTTACATGCCCGAGTATAATGAAGTTACCTTATTTTAAGTATTTGATCATGGCACATAGTATAATATGCCATGCTATGATGCACTTTATTCTTTCAAAGACTATGGCTGTGAGTCTAAATACACCATATCCAGTAATCTAGTGACCCCATAGACAGATTACTTAACATGATTTGGGTTAGTTTCTGGGGCAATTATGTCCATAGTTGTCACATTGTTAATGTACTGTACACATCTCCTGATGTAGTAATCAACTAAATAGCAATACATTTGAATTTGCTCATAACATTAAGGACGTTTAATTAAAATACATTAACATCATATTTCAAGATACCCAAACATTTTATGGTTGGTTTAATATCAAGTATGTTGACTTCAGTTGGCAACACCAATCAATGGTATATGCACGTTTATTATATTGTTCTGCATTAACTTCTCTGATTCCCATATTCTGACGCACTTCACATAAATAACATCATAAATCTTTGCCTCTTTATTAGTATCCTTATAAATAACAAACTCTTTTAGATCCTTCATGCAAAGAATAACTTTACAGGGTAATGTCTATTGTACATAATAACATAATAATAAGTACATAATAAATAACAAACTCATCCCTCTGAGTCTCCATGCACATTGTTATGGTTTCAACACCCAAATTTTTTGCAAAACCTTTCATCAAATTAATATAGAACAACAAGATATTGGACGATACTACCATTTTCAGGAGATCTTAATTAATTTGTATAGGTGACACGTCTCATGTCTCATGAAATGCTTGGTATAATATCCCGGTCCTATTCCAAAAAAGAAGTCGAGAGTGATCTTTTAATTCTTTAAGTCAAGTTAAAAAATGAACTTTTGAAATTAAGTTGGGCATTATGGAGTATGAACAAAATCGAATTAATGCTTACAGAGTCTGTATATTACGATGGGTAGGGGGTTAACTCTATTAAATCTGATGCACATAAAGTAAACTATATTTATTTACAACAGATGACTGTGGCGTTACAAAAAAACTCCTTACATAAAACTTAAAGAACAATATAACAAATCACCAAAGATTAAAATGATTGTAATTTTGTTTTTTATACCCTTGCACCTTCTCAATATAAACCCTTTTCAAAAGGGATGTTGTTAAACTTAAAATATACAAAATTGTTGGATGTACAATTGTACATAGTGTCTGTAATTCATAATTCAAAGACCACTAACTCCAACAGACCTTGTTATCAAGACTCAAATGGGATGTTTGTTGTATTTTGAGACTTGACTGGCATTTGAAATTCAATCCTAAACTGTATGAATATTAATTCTTTTAATTAAATGTGAAACTTTCAACTGATCTAAAATATGAAGTACTACACAAGCAGGTACTATGGCAAATCTTGCATTTTCATACTGTGGTTGAATAAGAGGTTGAATACAAGGCTCAAGATAACAGTGTTTTTACCGGGAGCTACTTTTTTTTCAAAAGTAGCGCCCTGATCATGGGATTTATTGAGAACCGGGTGCTACTTTCAGTCTAGAGGGAGCTAACTTTTTATAAATCCAGTGTGACAGCATTGTCAACTCGTAATTCGATGTCTTGGGCAAGCTTCCCATTGTCAACGGGCGCAGGTTTGAACAAAATATCAGCGCTCGGTTGTTTATTTTTCATAATTACTGGGCGCTATGGCAGAAGGACCGAGGGGTAAAAATCGCCCAGCGCCCGCTTATCTTGAGCCTTGGTTGAATAAGAGGTTGGAACTATTTATTTGCCATCAATCATTCCTATAGGGGTGTGGCTGTGGCACACTTATTCCTTTTGTGTAACTGTAATACATGGGTTAACAAATAGGTCTGCCACTCCAAAAAACACTTAAGCTAATCACAGCTGCCATTGAAACAACACAATGTCTTTTTCTTCACCAACATTACTCTGCAGGCTGCGGGTAACATTTTTACTCAATGGTATTAACATGTATCACAGTAGATTGTAATTCATCACGAACTTAAAATTACAATAACGATCACTCTATCATCATGCTGGATCTAACATTCAGTTGGGATTACATTAAATACAATTAGTACCAAATTGACCTGATGGCCCATACACATTGGCAATCAATATGCATGGGTTACAATTGGACTATTGGAAGCCCTTTGGGAAATTTGCTAAGTTTTTCAATATCAAATGTGACATAATCTAGGGAAATGCTACAATGTGGGCCGAACCCAAATTAAAATGATACATCACCAAGTAATAAAAAGATAATAAAGTGGAATTTGTCACCTATTTTTACCCAGAGGTCAAAATCATTTAACACAAAATGGATTTGTTTCCCTCAATCATGTTACAAAAACCAGAAGCCTTCTGGAAAGTAAAATATGTATCTCTTGTAAATTTTGATACAAGACTCAAAAGATTGCTTTAAATGTTACACTGTGGTATCACGCCCTAAAAGTTATGTAGTGTAGCCATAACTTATAAATAACATGACTGGATAACAAGAAACGTGATTTCCTTAACACCTTGCTTGACGCTGGTTCTACTTTCTGTAAGACAGTGTCTCCCAGTGCATGATACTTCAGCATACATTTTAATAGTATGATATTTTGCTAGGGATTAACATGTCATTCCTATTTTCCTTTCAATTCTGACATTGACCTTTGATATAAGATCAAAGCATTTGAATTAGCAAACAAAGATTGAGATATTCTGCTCTGTGGCTTATTTAAACCGTGGTCCAGCGGTAGAAAAGAGCAACTGTTGTTTCTTGCGTCCCTTCCTGCCTTTCTTGCCGGTTGGAGAAGGATGTTCATCACCTGTAAGTAAACAAGTAAAGTCATATAACTATAGAAAATATCCTGGGCAATCAATGCAATTATTATTTATTTAAATCAGGCTTCCTGTCTGTACAATAAAACTGTATTGAATATTGTTTAATCAAGTACCTGGATGCGAACAATATTCAAAAAATATTGTTCAATTGGCTCGCACAGAAGATGTGAGCGATGGTCTGTATGCGCACAAATTTATTTTGTGATCGGCATGGCCTGTCACTTGCGCTGAGATTTATGTCAGTTTGGGCAAAAGTAATTGATTCTTTTTTATAGTCTGCTATTATAAATAATGAGGTATCATCATGAATTCCATGATGACAGTGTCACCTGAAAGTTGATTTGAAAGAGGATTGAATATTCGGTGTATCCTTGGTGTAAGATATTCATTAGTTAGACTTGTGTAAGACTCTATTACGGAATACAGCTGCATAATCCTTTCATTCCTAATAACAGATTGTGTGCAAGGTTAATTCTGTGCAGTCTTACACTAAGGATAAACCGAATATTCCATACTGGTCTGAAAATACACTGAAAAGGAAAAATCACTATCTCCTAACTCTGAAAACAATAACTTGATCTTTGTAAACCTACCAGTTTTCTTTGAAACAGCTTTATCCAGTGCTGCCTGTATGGCATCCCCAAAGGCTTCCCGATACTGAGGCACCGGTACATAGTCTTCGTTCTCACTCTCATCACTTCCATCAGGACCTTTGACTTTACGACCATGGGTCATTTGGGGTCGAGGGTCACTGCTGTTTGCATGGACAACTTTTGGCCAGGCTTGGTTGGGACTGGCTTTTCCCGCACGCAACATCTGATAGAGGAAGAAAGATGATATATTCAACATGAAACGTCTTATTTTATACATTAGGTCTTGATTTTCATGTAGCATTTTTGTCAAACATAAATCCAAAAACATTTCCAAGGAAAAATTACCTCCCAAGAATTCAAACAATAATAAAGCAGAGATATTTTTGCAGGTAGTATCTCTCTGTTACTTTCCATTGATTCAAGAAAGTGATGTCAGTATCACATTTCTAAGGATCATGCAAAAACTTCAATGTGATTAAGATGCAACCAAAATATCAAAGATGAAACCAGGATGTCTTCATGGGAACACCATTATGCTGTGCCTACAAATAAAATATGCGGTAGTACATTCCCTTCATGGGTGGAAACTTAGTAGAGGCCTAGACACAAAATTCTCTCACCTGAGCAAATGATGGAAATGCAGAATTCTGGTCTGCTTCACTACTGCCTGTAGATTTCCAGCTACCAGCTACAGTTGATGGCGGACTGGGAGCTGCATTCTCAATTGCTATGGCTGATGCTTCACCCCCACCAGCTGGTTAATTACAAAGGAATAGGATATATAAGTCAGACACTGGTAGTGCAGGGTTTTTCTCCAGTAGTTGGGAGTGAAGAGGCAAATGCATTTGAATTATTATTTTGGGTGGCCAAATCATGGTTTTAGATTAATTGCCAAACAAGGTAATTCTTTCTGTTAGGAAGAATGTTAGGGCATACATACATTCTAGTGGAGTTATCAGATATTGAACATTCGGTATGTCTACACATGTATCCTTCCTTCAGTTCATTATTCCTTGTACATGTCAGAATATATGTTGGCATTGCTTCATGCTGAGCATAACATCTACCAACACATCCAATATTAAAGGGTTATTCATATATTGGGTTTTCCCTACGGAGGTGTATATGGGATTGCTGTGCCACTCCAATGTTCATGTCCCATTTTGTATCATCACAAATATTTCTTCAATAATATCAATAGTTTATTCAATACCAAATGGCAAGGGTTCATTATGAGTAGGTGCAGTTACACTCAAGAGTGTTATACTTACCACAAGTATATATTGAAACATTTGGTCAATGACCATTAAATCACTTGTAAGTTTATAATTATTCATTAGTCTATGAATTTGCATAAAAAAACCCATACCTGCCACATGGCTGTAGCTAAACTCGTCATCGATGCTACTTCCAACAGGTGAGCCAATATATGAACTAACTGGTGATTCTGGTGGTGTAACTACAGTATTTGGAGAAGAGTTGGCAGCAGTCGCATCACCATTGTAAGATGGGAAATGACTTGGGCTCATTGAGAACCTGGGACCTGGATCTGGATGTAAACAAAACAAAACAAAACAAAACATTAACAATTTTCGATTCGATAACAAAGCCAAAACCCAATGAAGACCATCTCCCTTCTAGAGTATTTTGAGTGTTATGCGAAAGCAAATATGAATTTCCATGTATTATTTAATATAACATACAGAGTTTACATACACAGAGTTTATGTACTTTATATGTACTAATCTTAACCACTTCCCAGCTAACTATAGTTACATTATGCACATGCTGTAATAATATCTAAGTCATTGACAAATCAAAAGTGTTGATAAATGCACAATTGCAATTCTGCATAAGTCAGCATTTTGAGTTAGGCAGATTGTAATAATTATGTAAAATGTTTAAAATGGGTCATATTAACTTGTATTAGGCCTATAACAAGCTACATTTCACTTAAAGGTATATCCCCAACCTAATTCTATCCAACAGGTCCTGCACTTGTTGGAATTCACCTGTACTATTCATGGTGCTATTCAACATATCGTCAGCCTGCTTCGATAACTGCTTACTCACTTTTCCTATTTTCGTTGTTTTCTCAAAACTAGGACAAAAAATGAGTTAGGCAATTATTGAAGCAGGCTGACGATATATCGAGGTCTAATTCAACCCCATTTCACCAATTTCCGAACCAAAACAAGAATTAGAATCACTCCTAAAGTCATCCTGAGTTTCCTCACTATTGTCACTATCACTTGTAATGTTATCATTGATATCCCGCGATTTATCAACATTTGTCTGGTAGAATGCTTACAATTGTGTGAAACCATGACGGAACACAAATACGGTTAACAAAGATGACTTTCAACTTTTACCCACAGTATTTCTTTTTTATCCATCGTAGTGGTAAATGAAATAGTGCCCTCTGTTGGCCATTTATTTATCTACAAACTGACGCAAGAATGAAGTCTCCAACCTGTGTAGGACACATTTAATCAAGTTTTTAAAATGCCTACTTTTTCAGACTTTTGGCACGTCAGATTTTGGCACGTCCACTGACGTGCTTAGCACATAGCTATTGTCTCATTCAGCATGTCTAGAGACGTGCTTAGCTGGTGAGTGGTTAACCAAAAGCAACTTTGAATATAATTTCATTGTTGGAAATCCAGAAAATGAAGAAATGCTTAGTTTCTAAAAGGAAACCCCAGGGCTCTAAGTGTTCATGTTGATAAAGGTTATGGGTCAGTATTGATCAAACATGCCCAATATTATTCACCAAAAGTGGGGATACTTGAAGCATACAATACTGGACATGCTTAAATCCAGTAACTTATTGACATGTAGAGGGTTAGCCTACATCATGTAGCTTCAAATTACCATCTTGTATCCCTCAAGTCAATCTATTGCAAGACCCTTGAACATATCATCCACTTGAACATCATGAAACACTTCATTAAAAATAATATCCTAACAGAAAAACAACAACAAATTTGTCAAGGGCACTCTTCAGAACACAACCAATCCTTACTACACAATTCCTGGCAAAGTAGCACTGCCCTGACCAGATGACTCTACATGGAATGTTGGCCAGTACAACCATCAAGTATCAAGTACAAGGTCCATTTCTTTTACAGTTTTGGAGAAAGGAAAATGTGGCATAATACCTTTACACTATGTCAACCTACTGTGAATGAAAGGAGTGTATATCTAGACAATTATAGCCAAATTGCCCACAATGCATAATTTATTGTGATGTATGTACTTACCAATTCCCATTTTCTTGTTTTCCTCAGTCTGAATTTTTCGCAGTTGACGCTTCTCATCCCTAGCCTTCCTATCTCTGGTCTTCTTCCTCTTCAAGATCTCACCTAAGGTTGAAACACATGGATATACTCATTCTGTTTGTTATTGTGCTTTTTTATCATCTGCATGCTGCTTTTATTCAATTTTGAATTGAAGTATCGGAGAGTCACACCAATAAACGTGACACCAGATGACTTGCATATAAACATTATCAACATGGTTTGTAAAATTATGGAAGCGCATAGAAAAGACCAAATTGGACCGGACTAATTTTGAAAAGATATGCTTTTTTTAACATTCCAGTGTGCTAGGAACTTTGCCGGCTTTAGATAAATTATCCTCTTCTGACATAGATTCGCCTGATTTGGTATGAAAAGTTTGTGGGATGACTTTTATAAGGAGGTGTCTGATGACGTTTCTTGGACAACCACCATTCATCTGGGTATTTCGGCAAACGATTCCTCAAATATTCTATAAGTGGTAATATAGTTGGTTTTTAGATGCAATATTAGTAAAAATTATGAAGGTTTGTCTCTGGGCTTCCCGCTAGCCCAACCCCTGATTGTACCCAAGGACTAAGACGATATGAAAAAACAGACACAACAAGGTAGAGTTCCTCACCTGCGAAATTTTGCAGTGTTGATTTTGATAGTAAGGGTGACTTGAGTTCCAGCTCACATGTCATAAACTCACAGGTGACTGGTAGATGCTGTAAGAAATTGAGTCGCCGACGGATACTCTGAGGAAACAATAATAATAAACTCATTGGTTACTCACATTTGTGATGTAGCATATCAAAAAGGGGGGGGGGGGGACTTTGCAGGTGAAGCCAATTTTGAGTTTCTTATGTGTGCTCTCAGAGCATTTTCTAAGCTTTAAAATGACACAAAATATATCAAACTTGATCAAGGCATTCAGATTTTACGAGTGAAAATGACTTCTAAATTCTGATCAATTTCTTTATTTTTGTCTCTCCGTTTTCATCCATATCTTGAAAGTCTTGAAGTCCACCTTTTGATGTGCTGCATAACATTTTATGAAAATAGTTATCTGAGAAATCAGCGCTCTATGAAGCGCTATGTTTGATAACATATAGTTGTTGTGACTAGTCATATGTTTTTGATAAAATAAATAAATCTCTTTTCAACCAATTATAGACATTTTAAGCTAATACATTTGTGTGCAGCACCTATATGTTGATAATGACAACACTTAAGTGTTCCACAACCACTGCTCTGACCAGAGGACATCTTTACCTGATCATCATTACCCCTATGAACATGTTTCCCACAGCTACTATCCTGACATGAATGGTAGGAGGAGATTTAACAATGGATTATCTGATCTAGGGGACATTTCCGCAGCCATTGTTAACACCTATGGCCATGTATTCCACAGGTACTATTCATACTTGCATGATTTGAGGGTATAAATAAGAACATTACCCATCAATGGACATGTCACACAGCCACTATTTAGTCTGGGTTCTTGTCATGTAGTATTACAAATTACCTGATCAATGGACATATGTTCCAAAGCCACTACTCTGGCTTGTATGGTTGGAGGGCATTTATCCAGACTCCCATACTCCTTTATCAGACAGCGTATGTTGACAGAATGCATATACACATGCTGACCATCTTCGGCTGAAAATATAAACACGGGATAATTAAACCTGGTTAAAGCATTTATAGGTTTCACACCATTCATTTATTTATCAAATATGTATGAACTCGTTCTAGAATACCTGTTCTCAGGTGATATAATCATACATACATTCATACAACAAGTATTTGTGATGCGCTATTCCCTGGAGGCTCAATCCGGTTAGTAAGGCACACTGTTTTCCATCGGTACTGGCCACTGGCTCATCACCCACTCACATTTCATGTTCAAGGTGATAGGTACTTGTGAAAATAGTTTACCCATGTACAATTTGTATCATATTTAACAGAATGATTTTTGTTTCAATTATGACTAATTTATGACAACCTCTATAATCAAACAAATAATTGTTGATCATAGCGTATTCCTCAGGGTCCCATGCGACGAGACGGCTGGTGCGTAACCGCAGCAGTCGCGTAGGGCAAGGTTGCGTTGTTAGAAGTGTGTCATCACACTGTGTTTAATATTTGGATGAATGCTAGCATGACTCGTATGAATGCTATGATCGACAATTATTTGTTTTTATTATATAATGATCTCCACATATTTACCTTGATAGAAATAATATGTGCGGTTTTTATTAATATTAGGATTGCTATTAGCAGGCATCCTTTCATCATCACGCTGTTTATCTGCATCTCCACTAGGTCTACGCTCCTTCATTTCTGGTGTGCTAGATCTAGTACTTGGTGCTTCCTCATCACTCTGCTTGGAGGATGTTCTTGGTCTAAGAGCTTCCTCTGGTTCTTCTACAACAAATGCTGGAGATGCTGGCACTGGATCTTCCTCTAGGTCTGCTTCTTCATCTGAGAAGGCTGAAGCATACACGATGGACGGCTGGAAAGATTAGAGACAGTCTTTGATCATTTATGAGCATGAAAGACTTTTTTATAGTTGTCAACTCGATCCATCCTTTCATAGCAAAATATTATTAGCATTTTGATTGAATCCCTGTTTTGCAAATGCCGCATTTGCTTGTAGAGGTATACCTCACACACAACAACCTATTGTTGTAACATTCATGATTTAAATTGGACGACGTTGGCAACTACAATTTGTTGAAAAGCCAATGGAATTCAACCTAGTGCCTCCCCTTGCCCCCCTGTAGTGCCGCCACTGCATCCTACAGCAGCAAATTAATACAGAATGCAAAAGGCGTACATGAATACAAAAGGCGCACGGTGTATCATGCATGATGCTTGCCTGCGGCCAAAACAGCATGCATATGGACAAAATCATGCGCATACCCTTGGACCACAAATTGTCTGCCAATTTTGAATTGATTAAAGTATAATTATAGAAATGTATGTTGCGCATATCACATGCATGTTTATGATTGCTTGTGCTTGGCTTCATGCACCATCATCAATTCACAGTATAATTGGGTTCATCTATATTGTAATTAAAAAGAAACTATCCTTAAAATCCTTAAAGATAACACTTAAAAATTAGTGATAATGCATGACTACATATCATTCTAACAGTTTCTAAAATGAATGGACATTTGAATTGGAACTTTTGAATTATTAATTCAGTAGGACATTGTGCATTTGAAAAGATCAGATCAGATAGATCTAAGTGCGCACATATTAGAAAATGAAAATAAGAAAGGTTTGGGGATAATGAAACAGGTACTTACATTGCTAGCAGGGTTTTCTTGAATGGAAACAGTCTCATCATTGTTATCATGGCTTGCTATCTCTAAATCTGTGTGAAAATATACAGTATATATTTATCAGATAATGTATATGGTTTTCAGTCATAATATGTCGGTATTTGCTGATCTACGCATAAGCCTAGGTATCATTTTCTTGTAAGCCATGCATTCGGTCTTTGAATTCTGTTCCCAAATATCTGATATTCTCCCCCCCCCCCCCCCCCCCCCCTTCGTTGATGTCTTTTTAATGTCATGTGTTAAAAGCTCTTATGTTTTAACAGCAGTGATGGAGGCCCGGAAGATAACGCAATCTCGGTATTTACGGCGTGATTCTCGCTATTTATATCAATTCTCGCTTTCAGAAAAATCGCCCGTGAATTGTGTGTTTTTCGCTCGAAATCGCGTGTTTTATGAAGAAATGTTGAAACAACGAAAAACAACAAAAAAGTGCTCTGCGATAAATCTGTATCCGTTTCAAAAAAACACAGTTCCAAATACGTATTTGTAATAGGCAAGCGAAGTTCTCACACGGTTCAAAAGGTCAACTTAATACTACGCATACGTGGAGGCGATGACCTGTGAATCATGCCGTAACACGTGGTTCCCAAGATGCAGTGCGGTGCTATTAAACTGCCTGAGCTGAAAAATTGTTCTGTGATCATGCACACGCGATCCCGATATGATGAAACGATTGCACTTGCAGAATAAAATAAGAATGATTTGCGCCTGGGATTTGCGATTCAAATGATACATTTTGATGGCGATATGAATGATGAAACGATTGCAGAATAAAATAAGAATGATTTGCGCCCGGGATTTGCGATTTAAATGATACATTTTGATGGCAATTTTTTTTTATGTACATGACAATGATTGTATCACTATCCGATTTCTCGTTTTTCTCTCGCTATCAACAATTTCGGTGCGTTTTTCTCGGGTTTTTAGTGAATCTGATGAAATCTCGGTATATCTCGCTTTTGCTTAAAAGTTCGTGCGTTTTTCACCAAAAGTTCGTGCGTTTTTTTCCGGGGCTTATGTATACCTTCATCAGCGAAGTCTCTTGTGTTGGTTGTAAAGGAGGCCCGCTTCTGGTTTTACAATGAATAAGAGAATCTTTTTTCTTCTTATGTTTAATATAATTACTAGTTCTGTCACACATCCTACAAGTCTTCTATTTGACTTCAATCAAATTGAAGTACATCCATCATCAAGCCTCATTGGTAAATTAATAAGGTAAGATAATATCATTCCTTACCCTGTAATAAAGCTGTTGCCGTGGCAGTAGCTTTGGTAATCCCAGTCACTTCAGTCTCTCTAGCCTGAAATATACCAAATCAAATACTTTACCAACAAGAGTTCTGCAAATGTGATACACTTTTACTATAGTCAAATTTATAACTGAACGAACAACACGAATGCAGCACAAAGATGATTGCGCCCGAAATGATCACGCTTATGGTTGTGCACGCTTCACGCAATGTACGTAATACGCTGCTTCAATGTCTTCGTTCAATTATAAATCCAACTATAATCTTGAATATTTGGGCTACTTGCAACAATGAATGTGATGTAACATGCACCATGTATTTATTGGTTTTTAAAATCAATATATAGTTGCTGTTTCGTCAAAACCTTGTACTTCCATCCGGCCCTTCAGCACGTATAAAGTAAACTGTCTATGTATAATCTTTGGACAGTCTGCTTTAAACATGTTCAAGGGTCAAAATTACATCTGTCAAAACACTGTAAGTGTTCTTTCCCCATTTAAGGCAACACTTTCTATGTATTACCGTAGGACAGTTTTACTTTATGCATGCTGAAGGGTCGGAAAAACATACAAGGTTGTGAAAGAACAGCGACAATATGTGCATGTGCAAGTTACTCTTAAAAAGGCTATAAATATTAATCTGTACCAAATATTTGGCCTTGGGATAATTATTGCACCCCAACAACAACATTCTATAAATTTAATCTTCAGTATGAATAACATCAAATATTTCATTCTACAAGCAGAGAGATCTCTTAGGTATGGCCGGTGAGGTTTCTTTCTCTAAATGTTACTAAATATCACCAAAATAATCTGTTACGATTTTGCCAAAATAAAATGTTCTTCCTAAAATGTTTGAATTTTGGGTTGGTTTTCATTTGTACAGGAAACAATGTTCCCGTTTTTTATTAATACATCCACATGTGCATCAACTACATAAAGTGGTTTAGTGATTTCAACAACATCTACTTTAAGCTGACTCTAAGTCAAGAATAATAGTGTTTACCTTGAGCTGGTCAATGGCCTCCTTGATGAAAGAACATTCCAGATCATCCTATATAAATAGAAAAAATCACAATCAAAAATACATTTAACCGATTAATTAACATTTTATACTTTTTCATTATTACTGAGGAAACTGGCATGCTCTACTTTGAATGGGAACCCCCTGGAAATGTTCACACCATTCCAGGTAATGGTATCTGTCATACATTTATGAGAACTGACAAAATTATGGTAGTGAATTGTGCACTTGATTACAGATTGTTACTTTTCCAACTCTTGGATAGGACTAATGTGACATTTACCCCCTATTGCAATGTATCATGCTTTACACACTACATTTTACCAACCTTAGACATTTGGAGGCATTGTCTATTGTTAATCTCAATACCCAACAAATGTGATATTACATTACATAAACACTATGAAACCAATTACGGCACTGTAGGCTATCATTGTTGGTCATTTGTTTCTTCATATTAATAATGTTACAGAGTTTGAATTAATATTATGACAGCTATAATGTTGATGAGGCTACTCAGAACATATTATAGAATGTTTAAAAACCACATCATAACTTTGTCAGGGAGTTGTCTATTGAACAATAACTGGTTAATTGTTTGTCAGAAAAACTAAATTTCAAGAAAGAAATCACATGGCAATTCCATGTAATTCACTCACCCCTTTGTTTTCAGCCATCTGTATTTCCAGAGACTTCATCTCAGGCCCAATTATCTGAAATGAATAATTAATGCCATTATTAAGTATTTTGAGTCACATATTATTAAAATACACTCATCATGAGTACACCACTAACTAAGACCTATGAGCCTTGCTGGCACTTTATAATTTATACCTTACTTCTTTAAATAAATCTTTGAATAAGTTCATCTGGATTATGCCTTGCTTGTTTGATTGTATGCTTAGGTCTATTATCTATAATAATGTATCTATGACACTTCATTCTGTTGACCATTCTAATTAGGTGTCAGCTGGAAATTTGCAAAATGTCAATTAAAATTAATTAACATGAATTAGACCTGATGTAGATCAATAAGTAGTAGCAATAGCACTCAACTAATTATCATAATGTTTCTGATAGCCGAGTGTGTTTTGACATCAGCTGATGACTTCAAGTCATCCACAGAAAAACAAACGTGTTTACAACCCGGTTTCTGTAATAACCAGTGTGTAGATTGCGCTGGTGTTGGTGAAAGATTGTCTTGCTCACTAAGTTGTATCTGGCGGTGTTTCAGCAACAAAAATGGTGAGATACAATCACACCAACATATAAACACCCCAATGGCCAGTCCGCCCTGATTTCAATGTAAGATATCAGCATATACTTAC
Organism: Ophiura sarsii; assembly: GCA_035610835.1. Taxonomy (NCBI): domain Eukaryota; kingdom Metazoa; phylum Echinodermata; class Ophiuroidea; order Amphilepidida; family Ophiuridae; genus Ophiura; species Ophiura sarsii. The sequence continues at coordinate 106,073,405 of CM069441.1, forward strand.
ATTACGTTGCACCTCTTCACTGGATGCAATCAGCAACTTGGCAAAGCATGTGCTAGATGTATCATCTGTAATATACAATACATCACATTATCAGTATTTAACACCACAAAAGTTGAAAAAATCACTGCTTCAGTGATTGAATTATTTTGACAAATCATGATTCACCTCCCTGTATGATTGCACTCTGAATGTTATAAACCATCTAGTAAAATTGGGAAAACGACCACTCCAGTTGTCACATAAGAATGATGTGACTTAAAGGACTACACAGACTTAAAAGTGGCAATCCAATAGACATCCCTGTAAAAATGGCATTTCAAGGCCCCTTCTATTAACAGCACACACACCTTTGCACATATATTATAAAATATGACACAAAATGATTGAGAACTATTTGATTGCACCAAGATCCCCTATTCTACTCCTTTCAGACTTCAGGTGACCAATCATAACAAATGTTGACATCCCTTGTGAGCTTGATTATAAATACAGAATAGACCTTCCACATTTCTACCAATCAACTTCACATTTACCTTCAATTTTGTAGAGTTGAATTGGTTGATGATCTTGCTTTGATGGTTCATAAGGTTGCACTATAATGGATCCTGTATCTCTTTTCATTAGTCGCATTGTTATTGTATCATCAACAGCGTAGGTAGGGGTTTCCTTAGCTACAACACTGTTATGAATAAATCAGAAGATTACAGGCATTAGAATAAATATCATGGAAAAACTGGAAAACCAGAAAAATATGCATAAATGGGGCCAAAAGAACCTAAACAAATCTGAAATGAAAATGCAGAAATTTGGTTGACAAAAAAAAAAAAGGAACATGTTCATGCGAGTTACCATTAATAATATAATTATGACAGAATGCAGGTACTCCCTGTAAAGTCATATAATTTGAACATTGGAATTGTTGCATAAAATCCTAACTCGGCGGCATATTTTTGAAGTATATCTATCAGGGGAGAAAAAGGGTCAAATTTCGGGGGGGGGGGGGGGGGGGGGAGGAGGAAACGGCACCAGAGATCGAACCCAGGTTGTCTGCATGGCAGTTCGGTGCTTATCCAACTCATGCATATTAACTGCCTAGTAACTAGTGATTAAAAAATGCAATCTGAAAATAAATTCATTAAATGACTTTTAATTAATGAAGTTCATGAATTTGATCAGTTGGTTGATTGGGTTTTAGGAAAGTTCAAGTGTCTTCAAAACAACCCGATGTTGCAGTCCATTAACCTAAACACATTTATTTGCAATGGTTGGTTCAGTTTCGGCCATGAGAAAATAAACAGTACACATCTCACCATCTGCAAGGCCAGCAACACATGACTAATCAAGTAATGCGCACAACAATTCTGATTTGATAAAATAGTGTATATAACTCTACCTTTTCAGATCATTGATGTGTATACTCTCATAGCATATAGGGCATTTCCTCCAACTCTTATCTCCCAAGGCAAGGTAGTGTAGTATACAGGGCCAACAGTAGATATGACCACAACGAGTTATCTTGGCTGAAATAAAATAACACAATTTCCAAGTGTCATACACAATTTAAATTTTGGGATATATTAATTGTAGGCTATGGCTCATTTAAAGCTTAAATTAACCGATATCAGTGACGGTGACCATGAATAATATGCAAAAGGCAGGGCACAGCTGCTCTTCTGAGCAAATCGCCCACAGCAAGTGTCAAAGCTCAAATAGATTTTAGTATAAGAGGCTGCCAAAATAGTTGGCACACTACCTTAAATGAGCTATTACACTAAATCAAGTCATATTATAAAAGTTGCTTTACCATCCCATATTCGCTCAATGTAAACTCTTGGCCAATTTAAGAAATGTCTCAAGACTCGTATGTTTAAGTCTGCATATGATGCTTAATAGTTTAGTATAATATTTTTGGTATTGATTTATGGTTTGTATGACTTATCCTCAGCTTTTGTTTATCTACTCGTTTTTTGTTTTTTGGTGACTGTTGTGCAGGCCCTTTATGTCTTTTTTGATATTGTATGATGCTGTTTCTGTATGTTTTTCATTATTTTGTTTTAATATGCATTTGTATTTTTTCTCTTTGTATAGCACTTTGAGAACTTGTTGTGGGGCACTCTATAAGTATTTTGTATTATTGTGACACCCTTTTCACATCAAGCTGATGACTGATTGTTCTTTTATGCTACAACTGTTGCTATGATAATTGCTGAAAAGGAACATCTCTGTGTAAACTGTAAATACAATGATTAATGATGTTGCAAATGTTTAAAAACTGCTGAGTTACACTCCATATTGGTAGCAATCGATTGTCCAAATATTGGTCATCATCATCAGCTCAATGTGAAAAGGTTTCAATGATTCCTTACCTGCAGCAGGTGGATACAGGCAGATAGGACAGGATGGCACTTCATGGCTGAAGATTCTCTGTAACAAAACATCACATTTCAATAGGTGTATTTATTATTTCAACTACATATCAAAAGATATGTCCAAGATGAATGCTAAAATGTCAAAAAATTAGTCCGTCTCCACATGTTCATTATACTCTAAATGATATTGTAAAATTAATTTTGGATGTATTTTGATTTAGTGTTAGTGTATGAATAAATACTTTCCTGGTGCTCTTTTGATGACCTGTAGCTATATGAAATAGTAATCAAGACAAAATGAAGTGGGTACTTGATGGGTCTACAGATCATAAATAAATAGAGGGGATCTAATTGGAAAGTAATCCATATCTCTCCCCTTAAACAACAGTAATGTCATGGCCTGAAAAAATGTTTTTTTCCCGGCAAGCGATTCCAAATTTCCCTCCGAAATGGAATGCATTTCATTTGAAAGAGTAACATTTCCCTCCAAACGCCAAAATTTATCTCCAAATGCTTAAATTTCCCTGCAAGGAGCTTTCCGTATTGCCTACTTTTTCAGCCTGTGAGTAATGTACTACAATCCTACTTCAGAGTTACATATAATCAACGGAGTAATTCTGTTATACCCTTCACAGAGGTATTCATAGTGCATGATTTTTAAGAGCTGTGTAGGGTATAACAGAATTATGCCTAATCAACTAGTTCAATTAATACCAATATCCTTATGACAAATTTGGTATTAACATTATAATGTTATGTTTGTTTCATGACTTACCACCTGCTCAATAAATTCCCAATCCACAAGCTTATCAGGGTCCACAGACTGTATTGTGTAGTCCCCAGTAGCCTTCACAACAAACTGACAGCTGAAAGAATATAATTTGGGTAGATTCTTATGGTAATATCAGCATTCAAAATGTTATGTGACTTGCTCCAACAAACTTCTGAAAAAAAGATGTGTCAGGGCACTAGTGGAGACACATGTACAGCCGAAATAAATGTGACATACAGTATGCCCAAAGGAAACAACGGCAAATGTCATGAGAAACATTTGTTTTTGATGGGTAACATTTGTTTAAATTATATATTAGTATTTAAAGTTAAAATGGCTGCATTTTCAATATGAGACAACCCTAAAATTTAGGTACAGGCCATACACAATTTAGGTCAATTTATATTCAAGGATGGACGGGCAACCTAAGTCAACTGTGTAACACTGATCACAGTAACACTGATCAATATTTTAAGAGTAGGCCTATCTGCCCAGTGCCCATGTTATTTTCTTGCTTCAGATGTATGCAAACACTTAAAATTAGCAAAAAGCACCAAATACTATCATGTCTTCACAAAATCAGTTTCAATTTAGGTGCTTGCATAATGGGTTCAGTTCAAAGTGTCCTCCATTACAATTTACATGCAATATATTTTACAATACCAATTAATTGGATGAAAATCAGTTTAAAAGGTGGTTGGTATTGAACCTTACAGAGAAGAATTTGAACTAATGACCTTCCATTATAAATTTATAATTATAAATGGTGAATGCATATTGAAAGTGGTTCAGTTTTTAACCTCAATTTTCTTTCCCAAGGTATTTCACTCTTGGGAAAAGATCTCAAGGGTGAAAATGAAAAGTAAAGGGTTAAACATTTTACTTCCAAATGTTAGTGTGTAATGTTATTTTAATACATACTTGGCTTGTAGAAACTGTTCCTTGTTAAACCGGGGATGTCTTGTGGTTCCCCATTTGTTGCGTCCCCGCCATACACTATGTCTCCCTCCACCTCCTCCTCTCATCTCCTCCCTGGGCGCCATGGTGAAGTTAATGAGATGGTTAAGATTCATTTTCTTGGGTCCAAAAGTTAAGGCTGAGCCAAACTCAGCTCTCTGGACCTGTGTTACCTGTGACAGAAAATATAATATTTCAGGGTATAACAGATCAATTATAATCCCAATGAGTGAAATTCAGCAAAAGAATTCTTACGCGACTGATTAATCTTGATAGTATTATGTACATAAAAGTAATGAATCATACTTAATGGACACTTCATGCGAGTGATTTGGCTATCATCAACCATATTTTTTCTAGTACGCAATCTCTTGGTCACCTAAGTCAATAAATAATCAATCAATAGTCTTATTCCTACCTCTTCACGTCTACCTGTCCAGTCTTTGCGACTGCGGGCCCTCTTATCAAAGGCTTTGGTCTTCTGCGGTAGAGGTCTCCGCTGGGGGCTTGGCTCATTGCCACCCTTTTTCTGAGAACGTTGTGTACCATTTCCCCGACCATTGTCTGAAAATGAAACAAAATCCATATAATCAGTAGCTGCAAAAGGATATGTGTGAGGGGTGCAATTTATGATGTTCCAGGGGATGAACCCCATTAGAGGTTGAGGGAACTGAACAGAGGCTCTTGGGGAGAGGGGACACTTTGCATAACCCTAACGCTACTACGTCTCACAGTCACCTCACAGCCAGCACCACGTGGCTTGCGCGCGCACAAGTTCTATCTCCTGTAGCACTAAACTACGGGTATATATGGTCTCCGATTTCTTAGCCTGTGAGGCCCTCCCCCCGTGGCTGAGTGTTAGTATATCTCGCCTGTCACGCGGCCGACCCGGGTTCAACTCCCGGCGCCGGCGGACATAATTTTTCCCATTTTTTATTTAACCCCCTCCCCCTGTTCTTCGTTCCATCCCCACTGCCACGTTCTAGGGTTAGGGTTAATGAAGCTATTGGGTTTAAGGATTTGCAATGTGATAAATCCCTGTGAAATGGGCATATAACAATGACAGCTTTCCCCACCTTTTACAGGCCTCAAATTAAGAAATGAAAAGGGCAAGCAATTTTAGGCAATTTGAAAGGGGCACCAAGGCAATTATATACTTTTGAATGGAGTGAAAATAGCCAGAAATGGAGGGCATCTAGGCAACTAGGTGGGGCATCGAAGGCAATTGCCTTCGATTAATTTGAGGCCTGCCTCTTACATGTACATGTACCTTGCTTTTCTCTTCTTTTTCTTCCAGTTCAACTCTTTTCACAAGAAAAAGCCTGGGTCATTCAACCCCTCCTGTCCTGATGAGGTCCAATAATGATTAGAACTAGTGACATAGTGTTATTGTAGTCCTTGGTACCAAAATCTAGGATTTTGGTACTTTCTCAAAGCAGTGTTGAAGGGAACCAATTTAATAACCTAACCATTTTCTTGACCAGGTCCAGACTTTTGAATAGTGATCATAGTCTAGATTAAAACAATTGAGTCTCCTGTGGAGGTCAATAACTTCTTGTTCTATTCATCCATTTATTAAGTTTATTGATTATTTTGTCATGTTTATCCAATGCTGGGCATGCATGGATTAACATAGGCCTAATCCCAACTAACATGACTTATCTTTTCTGGCATTTCTGGAGCAATCATTGAATCAATGAAAACCGAATCAATAACTTCTTTTCGTAAACATGATGATGCCTTCAAGTTCAAGATGAGATGGATGCTGATTATGCAATCTGCCACAGATTAGTTTTTACAACCATGGACTTATTTTACAGACTGATTCAAGAGATAGTTAGCTTCCACCTTACACACTTCTTGCCTGAGTAAGTAACAAATATTAGTACCATCCAAGGACTAGTGTTATTATTGGTTGGATTCCATTTTATTTTGTTTTCGTACCTTTTTGCCTATCTGCAGACTTGGCAGAGGGTAAACGTGAGACAACTTTCTTCTCCATTTCTCTCCCTTCCGACATTAACTGTTGATTTGGTAGTTGGGCGCTTCAGGGCCTCTCCCACCGGAGTGCTGAATTTCGTAAATAACTTGTAGGACTTCATCTCCACTTCTCAAAGCTCCATGATTGCAAGAAAAAATATCAAACTGTAAATTCGTTTGATATGCTATAAAATTTAGGGTTGTTTGAAGAAACTGTAGAGGTCAAGGGAAGCCTTCACGGCTTATATTGTGCTCAGATGCACAATGATTGGCGCTTGATACTTTAAGAGGCTCCAAATCTGGCCTAAATCGACCAATTTGGAGAAAATCTTCGGACTCTTTTCTGTCCTGCTTGTGCAATATCGGGCGATTTTCGCCAGAAACACCCGGATGGGGAAGAAATGTTACGGGTCAAAGGTCAAACATTTGACCTGAAAATTTGACCTTTTGTTCAACGATCGGCGGAAATTTCAAAACAGCTGCAGGAACCGAAAATCAAGACAGAGGTATGTCCTGCTTTCTATTTTGCGTTTTCATGATTTTTTTGTTTAGATTTGAAGATAACATGATATTGCAGAAGTATTGTATGTTATTTCTACTCCAATTTGTTTGCTATTGTCGTAAACATTTACATCTAAAATTGCAAAGTGCAACTCAACTGATCTGAAGTTTTGACATTTTGGATTTTGAATCACGTTCTCAAAATAAGCTTTTTAGGGGGGAGTCATGAAATTTCCTTTGATACCTTCGATTAATTTGAGTTTATAACAACATTTATCACTTAGATGGCTATATCTTGCTAGACGTCCCGAATTGTTATGTCAATTAATTATTTGTTGACAGAGTGAGACTGTCCTAAAAAGACCCAGGAAGGAAAGGCGAGATCTTCTCACCTTTCCTGAAAGACCTAACTCATATAGTCATAAATATATGATATGATAAGCCTTATTATCGCCAATCGGAAAAAATTATTGATTATCCTTTTCTGATGCATGTGACAATGATCGGGATCCAGAACGGGGCAGAATTTGCCCTTTTGCGATCCCACAATGCAATAGATATTAGGATAATCAATGGGGTTTTTTTGATTCGCGATAAACCTTAATTTAAATTGTCGAGCATGAATGAGCGCACATCAGTTTAATCCGAGGTGGCTCAGACTTTTTTTCCGATACGATCACTTGATCTCCTTTCAACTCAATCAAGGAACGACACTATGCTACGTGAACAAGCTAACATCAGTAAATGCAGATACGGGACGTCTAGCAAATCATTGCCATTTAGATTATAAATCCTAGCAGTAGCAATGCCCAGATATTATAAACCAGTTAATTTGCATGTTTTTATCTCGTTTAGAAATCCCAGATAAACCACACAATTTGCCCATAATTTTATTAAACACATTTTGCGGTTTAATATTATAAAGCCTTAAAAAGCTAAAACTAAAAGGGTTCAAATAAAGTAAGCCCCCCCCCCTCCTAAATTTAGATCAAGTTTGTTTGTCAAGCATAACTCCACACACAATTGTTGTACGTTTTGAGAAATTGAAACATTTATAAGGTAATGACTATTTGCCCGGGCACCCTGCAGCATAGGCAGTCACACCCTGCTGCCAAGAGCCAAAAATCTATTTGCACGGGCAGTTGCAGCAAGAGCAGTTGAAGTTGAGGGAGGGCGCAAAAACTGAATTATCAGTTCGTCATGCAGCGGGGGACGGATGGCTACGGCTTTGTCAGATGCCATACTGATTGTTGGGGTGTTTGTTTGTTTGTTTAGTTGTTTGTTTGTTTTTTGTTTGATACGAGGGATTCATATGGTTTTGATTGTTGGGGTATTTGTTTGTTGGGGTGTTTGTTTAAACGCCAGTATTGGTTTTACTTTACTTCGTGGAAAATATGAGGCAAAATAGGTTTGAAGATAATAAAAAAAAGTAGGTGCACTACTGTAACACTATAGGCATAGGCCTCATGAAGTAACCCTGCAAATAGCTTTTCAACCTTTAGCTACACGTGCAGTGGTATACCGCCCTCTAGAGTAAACCCTGCATATAACTTTTCAACCTTTAGCTACACGGGCAGTGGTATACCGCCCCTGTATATAGCTGTATATAGCTTTTAAGGTTTAAGCTGCAGGGTGCCCGTGCGGATAGTCTTTGCCTTTATAAAAAAGGGGAAAATGCTTGACTATGAGTATGAGTATGATGACTACCAATTAGAAAGTTTTCACTTTTTTCAATTGTCTTTATTTTCAATTAAAGGGAAACAAATTTAGCTGGTCTTTATTTGAAATAAAAATAAAAATGATTTTTTTTTTCATGCATGACTAGCCAATAATGCCCAACTCGAAAAGGATACGAAAAGTTATTGGTGGGAATTTAATAACTTTTCGTATTCAGAAAACATAATTTTGGGAAAATGTGACTGTTTTGGGAAAAGTAAACATGGTATCGAAAAGGGGAAAGTTTGTATGGGAAGCCAAGTGTTTTCCCTTTTCGTAAGTGTTTCAATCTCTCAAAACACCTAATTGTGTGTGGGACAGTGGGGTTATGCAAACAAACTCGTATAGGATCTTGAAAAGTGCCACTTTTTCTGAAAACATCATTTTTGGGATACCTATGTCACTATGTGACTATATTGTGGGAAAAGTAATAATGATATTGAAATGGGGAAACTTTCTGTGGGTAGCCAAGTGTTTTTGCTTTTCATGTGTTTCAGTCTCTCAAAACGTCTAATTGTGTGTAGAGTTATATGCAAACAAATCTAATTTTAGGGGGGCAGGGGCTTACTTTTTTGAACCCTTAATTCAAATATAAAGCAACTCATTATTACTCTTCGTTTGGAAATTAGTAATTAGGGGTCACGGGGGAGCAAGTGTCTGAGAATAGGGTGAAGATTTCAAAGTGATTTTATGCTCCTAACTTGAAAACGAAAAGGGTGGCAAACGGACGCAAGAAAAATGGGGGGGGGGGGCAACACATTTGGCTTTTATTGTAAAATTGCCTGAAATTTATTCTGAATTATATTAGACAATTCAGACCAATTATTAGAGCTTATTATGGTGCTAAAGCATGCTAGACTGCACAAGAAATCTACTCTGGGAGTGAGGGGGGGGGGGGGGGGGGGACCGGGGAGTGGTGGCCTAGAAGATAAATAAACGGATGAACTTTTTTACACTTCATGTTTCACACTATTCTCTTTCAAAAAGCATGATATGCTATTATGTCTTATGATTGCATCCCCTATGTTATAGGCCTATATACTTAGTAAGGTACCTACATGTATACTATAGGGGTAGGGACAAAATTACATTGTAAAAAGTGTCTTTTATTCAGACTAGCCTAGGCCTACTTTCATAAATTATATCAGCCAACAATGAGATGAATTTCAAATTATTATAAATTTTGTAGTTTAAATCTTCAGATTAAAACCAACCAATTTGATGATGGAGAAATTTGGTGAATATGACCCTGCCACCCCACTTGGCCGTACATTTTGTCCACGCATATCCGTGCAGCAATTTGAGGAGGAAGCATCTGCAGAAACACATGATGCACTTCAGGTAAGAGAATAACATTATGCATTAGGTCAAGATCATATAGTGGATGAATATTGAAAAAGATTTTTTTAAATCTACAGAATTTTTTTTAAAAATGGCTTCAAAAAACTGTCAACATTTTATTGAACCACCATAGGCCAAAGAAAAAAAGAAGAAAAATTGACCTAAAGGCCCGACCAACCAATTGAAGAAGAAAAAAAACCCTGACCAATACTGCTTCTGCTTGTATACTAAACACAACGCCCTACTGGGCTATAACGGTACAGTGGTCTGGGTCAAATCTGTGGCAAACAAAAATTAATTTTTGTAGTGGGCGCACTCCACTAAATGAGTCCAAACTTGATTTGAAATTATTTAAGTCCGGAGCCATTTTAGCAGTGGTTGGTAGAAGATTCCACTCAGGTATCGTTCTTGGATAGAGGGAGAACTTGTAGCAGTCTTTGTTGACACTTGGTTTGTTAAAAGAGCATTGGCCATGAAGTTGCCGTAGTTGGCGAGGATTGTTGTACTTAAACTGGTCTTCATGACAAAATGGCATAACAGATTAATTGATTATTTTGAGATAATTGGTCCTGACTGAGCTGAGCCACCATAGACTTGTAAATCAAATATAATTTTGTAGTGTGTGTTGTGGTGTTTGAAGAGTTTTATGTGCAATGGATAGGTATTGCAACTCTAGACCTACCAATGGTAATAACTACATTTTGACAATACCCTACCTGAGAGGTTCATCCACCAGTAGAACAGGGTTTAGTTCGATGCCTTAGTACATTAACCCCCTGGGCACTACCTGTCTTTCATACAATAATTCTCATTGGTCAATTACATGATATAATCATTTTGATAACCAATTACAGTTTTGCTTATAAATATGTTATGCTAATATTGTTTAAAATTGTAATTATTCTAACAATGTCTCTGATTGGCACAATATTTGACACATTCTAAATTTCAACCAATCGGCCGGTAGTTCTCAGGGGGTTAAGAAATGAAGATGAATTCTTATAATAATGTTTATTTGGTTATAAAACCTGACCTTTTTTCAGAGTCTAATGGGGTATATGGAACAGAACCCTCAAGTATACAAGAAAGTGTTAGGCAGGAGAAAGAAAGCTGAAGCTGAAAATGCTGGATTTGTATCATATCTCAAGGTTTGTAAATTGAAGATTATAATGCTATCACAGTGTAGGCCTATGCTATAGTCTGATCAGTTCCAAATTGGCGAGAAATATGCGGTTTTTATCTATCCGTGCGCAAAAGTAATCCAGGCGAATGCGCGCGACTTTGGCTTACACAAGTGTCACGCATACGATTGCCCAATGTTGCGCCATGCGAGAGTTTTGCGCGCGCACGCTCTTCTAAATTCATTCGCTGCTGTAAACAGGTTCGCCAAATTTAGAACTGACTGAACTATACGATGTTTGTTTTTCATGCAGCATATTAGTAACTAATATAAAAAATCAAGACATGTGATAAAAGGCATTTTCTTAGTGTATTCTATTGTTTTAAAGGGAATTTTAAACAATATTCAGAAAAAGATTTTGCTTTGCTCCAGTTCTCAAGTAGGACAGGTCTGTGTACAAAAGGAACACCGAATTTGCAAAATCAACACAATTTGGGAAAGAAATATTATGTGTGCAAAAATAAACACTTTTAAAAAGTTTATAGGCCTTCCTGAAAGAACAATGACTATAATTCTATAATCAAATTTATGATTGAATGAATAAATTGGAACAGCTTATTTTGTGCATTGCATGAACCCATACAACCATAAGTGTGATAACTTTTTGGGCGTGATCATCTTTGCGCAGCATGCCTATTGTTCGTTCAATTTTTAATCAGATTAAATAGTAAAAATGATACATTCAAGAAGTTTTAAAAGTCGTAGAATCAATAAGGTGTTTTGAATCACTGCGGGTGTTGAGCAACACAGTTATACGACATTCAAGTAGTTCTATGTATTCCTCAACTGAGCTTACCTCACAGATTCTTCCTCTGGCATTTGCTTTAGGCCTATATCAGATAATCAGGCGCCCACTTCAAGTTCATACACTCTTACTAGATTCTCTTGAAACAAAACATACACATTTGTTGACGTATAAACATTACATGCCGCTGTGTATTTTGCATTCTTATATCTGACCATACAGAGCAAAGTATTTGAAGCGATTCAAGGAGAGAATTATATGGAGAATAGCCTTACAGAAGAAGAGACAATTGATAAACTGACTGATATGCACAAAGAGATGAGTGAAGTGTATGACTATGCACAGGGTAAGTAACATACTGTTAATGGGGCATTGAGAGATTGTCGACAGGCCAGGTAAAAATGGGGAATCTCATTCCCGGGAAATGTGCATGTTTTGAGGGAAATTTTTCTTTTCCAAATAGAGAAATACATAAGAAATGGAGGGAAATCTAGCTTTCTTTCTGGGATATTTTGTTCGCTTCCCGGGAAATAAACATTTTTCCAGCCCTAATTGCCGGGAAAAATGAAATTTGGAAAAAAGATATTGTTTCAATAGATAATTAATTAAGGTACGTAGGAACCCTGAAGTGTAATGATTTATGGGAAAACTGTTGAATAATTGCGCTAGTTTGAAATTTGGTTGAAACAAGTTATGTTGCGAGTAATGCTGATAATTTTGATGTGATCTACATCGAAATTACCAAATCGTGAAATTTTACATGATAGACGGCGAATTAAGGTAAATGGTTTCAATTGGTTAGTATAACTAAGTATTACGTAGGTGCCCAAAATACCTGATTTCTGGGAAAACTGAGAGCGCACTCCCATACGTATCTCTCAATGCCCCTTTAATTGATGGACGGGCCATTATATTTTCCGTAGTGGATGCAACCTTGGCCGATACTCATAATATGGACTTACATCCTTTACCACAGCATATTTGGGTAACTGCACTAGAAATTGTCATTTTTTACTCTATGACTAATGCTGGCATCTGGTTGTGACATAATGTAATTGTTCTTTCTTGTTCCTGATATAGACCATTTCAAATTGAGATCGGAAATCTTCGGAAAAACAGGTCACGTGGAGTAGGTGCGATGCGCGTTCTTCGCAACAGTTAATCGCATTCACAATCTTGTCCTAGTTGATTGTCCGCCTAGTGATTTACTATGTTTACATACACGCGTGCACACATGAGAAGTAAAACGTGGAATGAGACTATTTTGTTCTTTTATCAACAAAGGCGCTGACGGACAAATTCCAAATGTATCGAGCAGACGGTAAAAAGTGAAAATATTACCCCAAATCTCTTTCATCTCACCGTTTTTGTTACTGAAATGCCGCAACATCAACTTCGTAAGGGATACAATCTATCACCAACACCAGCGTAATTTACCACACGGGCAGACGGGTGAAAAACACGTTTGTTTTTCTCCTGCACATGGCCATGACCTGTCAGGAGCTGACAGGTCATGGAACCGAGTGTTTACACTCGGCTAATCGGAAATATTCGGAACCGATCGTATATTTTCGGATTATGGTCTATTGTACGAGTACAGGGCATGTGAAAAAACATGCATTTTTTTCTCAGCCATGACCTTTTAAAAAATTATATGTGAAATAGCAAGAATAATCTTTAATTTGTCATAAGAAATCTTTCTATCCATTTTGGAGGGTTTTGATATCAAATAATGGCAAATCTACTCAGACATGTCAAATTCAGCTTTGGCCACTTTTCATGTGCAGAAAACTTTTTAGAACCACAAATATTTGAATATCAGATGTATTGTAAGCAATGCATTGGTGTTTCCTATAAATCATCATTGGAATCTCAAATGCATTTTTTTCTGTTGAAAATCCAATTCCTGTTCAAAAGCGGCCAAAGTGGGATCCGCACTCTTGTATACTGAATTGATAATCATATATCACAGGAGTTAGGGAGTGATACTTTTTGGGATAAAGTTGCATTTGATAGAGCACTTGCTGTGAATGCACGGGTAGTTTCGTACCTGGGTACCCGACCCGTTTTTTCGGGCGGGTACCCGAAAATAGAAAATAAAAATAATAAACATTTTGTATAAGTACAAATTTGTCCACCAAAATGACACATGGTAGGGTCAATAGAGGTAGGTCATTTGGGGACACATTTGTACTAAAAAAAATTAAAATGGAAACAAAAAATTTGTAAAAAAACAACAAAAAAAACCCTTTTTTTCTTCGGGTATTCGGGTACCCAATTTGGTACCCGGGTACCCGGAATAGCGGGCGGGTACCCTGGTTCCCGGGTATAAGTCACAGCCTTACATAGGGCATACCGACAATCTATTTTTTTCGAAAACAAATAACATGGGATGTATTTTGAATTATTTTTGTCCCTCATGGGAAACTTTATTGACACCCTGTATGAGGAAAAAATTATAATAAAAAGATTTGCTTTTGTACAGCAAAAACCATACATCTTATTACACTATATATTTGTCTTTTTATATCTTTACTTCAGAGGCTAAATGCAGCCACAGAAGATTTTCCAAGCGATTAGCATCAAAGCGAGGAGGCAAATCACAGAGCATCACATCACCAAAAGTAGCCAAAAAGATGCCACAGAAACCAGTCAGGAAATCCTTTCCTACTCCTCCACCATACCCACCCCCTGCAATTTACAATGATAATGTTACCCCTCTGGCTAGGCCTCCAATAAGAGGGACTCTCAAATCAAAGAAAGGCCAGGCCCCTCCGCCGCCCCCTCCACCACCACCTCCTCCATCAGGCAACTTCTTACAGCCAAAGCCACTCGCAGAGAGAACAAATACAGTGAGTCTTATTCGTGTAGAAGGGCAGTGCAGTGATACACTGAAAAATAAATCAACAGTAGATTTAGAAAAAGTGTAAATTTGATGTAAGGGGAGAGGATAATATTCATACACTCATTATGTGACTAACATTGTTTAATAGTTGGTTTCTAAAGTTGTCTTTCCTTTCCTTGCTCGGCATTTGTCTTTTCTTTTCTTGGTCAGCAGTCTGTTGTCTCTTCTTGTCTTGCAGCATATATTTTCAAACACTCCTTTTTCAGGGGTCGGAGGTAGACACTATTGTATGTGCTGTATTCTTTGCTGCTTGCTGTTTTACTTGATTTATGGTGGAATGTCAGTTGATTGATATCTTGATTTTGCAAAAAAAATAGATGTTGTGTACTGTATCACTAATACTTTCACCTTGACTAAAAGGACTATTAACAGCCATTGTGTACTGGGTAGTTATATAATTACGGTAAATGACCATAAGGTTGATCACTAGGTTTAAATTGAAAATAAAGACTTATAAACCATTTTCCAGTACCGAACCGTATAACATTATAAATGTACTTCAGCACACATTTTCTGTGGTAAAACAACGGTTTATGTTGCTCCAACATAGTGTGTAGATAACAGAGTTAATTGTCAAGAAAAATGGAGAATCCATTTGAAAATTCTTGTTGAAAACAAAAACCAGTAATTTAAATTAAAACTAGAATCATAATCAAATTCTTTCCACATGATTCATTTCAAGTCTCACGTACGATATCACCTTTGCCCATTAAATCAATATAGAGTAATGCACATGATATGATATAGCGCAAGTACAAATAGTAAAAATATGTTAAGGGTAAGCTCTATTAAATTTTTGACATTTATTTGTGCATCTTTCTATGAGTACTGTGAGATTAATTCCATTTTGAAAATTCAAGGGTTGAAATAAGGATTTAAGAACCAGGAGCTACTTTTTACACAAATCTTCCCCTGGTTCACAGATTTGTCTGCAGGACGAGGGGCAATGGTTCACAAACCAGGGGCTGTAAAAGGGGGAAACCTCAGAGATGTAATCCTGTAAGATGAGTGCAATGGAATAACCAGGGAGATTAACAATGTTAAAAGGTTTGCTCCTGGTGAAACAATTTACATAAGAACCAGGGGCATTTTGAGGTTTTGCGGTGGTAAATTTGCTTCCTGCTTATTTCAAGCCCTGAAAGTTGGCTCACAATTTCACAAATGAAGAGGGCAGAAACATAGTGTATACTTATTTTTGATTTGGTTCAGGGTATTTTTTGTAGTATCCTGTATGTAAAATGTAACTCACTATTTCAAAATGTACTGTAGACAAACACAGTACTGTATCAATGTTTGCAGTTGCATGGTATTCTGAGAGTATAGATGTGTTTACTTACAATATTTGATCCATCTCATGAAATTATACTAATTGCAGGTAAAGAGTTGTAGAAGAATACAATATTCAATTGACCCTCCTCTCTGTGCATTGTTGTCAGTCAGTGCTCATTTTGGTGATAACAATATAGCTTGTACATGTTTGAACTCTAACCCCCCTGATGAGTACCAAAAATACTACTTCTTAGCCTATCTATCTCCAAGCGCATGTGCAGACGGTTTTCAATGATGTTATCAACCGAGCCTAATAGTGCTCGAATGAGAAGCTGAGGGTCGTGGCTTAGAAGGTACTGACAACAATGTCACTGCATAGGGGAAGGCAACAGTATAGTTATAATTTAAAAAATGGTGTTTGGTTATGTACCAGGTTAGCTTATTACAAATTTGAATGAAACTTTATGTACTCTACTGATATTGTTCAATCTCGATAATGTGTTAAATGGCTATTGGTCAGGTTATTCTTCAACAAGTAAATATGTTATTCTTATATTCACAGAATCTGGATGTAAGGGAAAAGCGTGAACACAATCATATTTTAAAACTAAATGGTATTTAGCACATGGGTCGCTAATTTGATTAAGGTTGTAGACTTAGTGCCCTCTGTGTGTGTGTGCATCCCTGCTTTATTCATGTAAGGTGTACAAATGTATTAAAAGGAGTAAAATTGTATACTATAATGTTTTATGTATCTGGTGTTTTGATCCAAAGCAGAGGAGATGGGTTAATTCTAGGTCTCTGCTATTATATTGAATGGGCATTTGTAATGTTCACATTTAGGTCATGTCAAATAATTGTACATTGTATAACATGAATAAGTTTGAAAATTGTCTGTATTTCTCATTGTAAATAATGTACTGTACTGATAAAAAGTGTAGATCAAATTATGTTGACTTATTACCAAATTATGACTGTATGCAATATCAGATATCTCAAGTTTGAGTTAGGGTCTTCACCAACGAGGTGTTCCATATGTAATTTGCATTTTTATTTTGTCCAGGCACTATGGGTCTTCTTTATAATCAACTCAGGTCCCATAAATATTCTACATGCATAATCTCTTATTATCTTGCATGTGTGCACTTCAGAGTCTACTTGCAAAACCACTGGTTTTGTGAGTAATTTAGCAAATTGACAATTTCATGGAAATTGGGTATGATACATACCATCATAATGTTGGGATGCAACAAATTGAACATCTATGTCAATACCTACTTGGTTAATTTGGTAACATATTCACAATTCAATGAAATGTTTTGACTGGACGCTATTTTAAATGCAAGCTATTTCGTCACAAATATATATATATGACAAGTCATCTTAAACTAACAATACATTGATGTCTTGTATATATGCAGATCAACAGCCCAGGCGGACAAAGGACACCTAAATCCAAGCCCAACACACCCAAACCTAAGCCAGCTAACCTGAAAAAACTTGCACAACATGGGTAAGTAAACACATTGTAGGCATGACGTATCGGTTGACTGGATGTGGACCACTTCAGCTAAACCAGGGCATCTATGATAATGGGAGAGTAAATTCATACCATGACAGTTAAGCCTTCCATATAAGACATATACGCGCAAAGTGACTCGTGAGTATAGCAACCGAGAAACAAAGTGCAGAGCAAAGAAATTACAGACAATGTCTCTGCTCAGATTGAACCATATTGTTCCTAGTTTTGCTGGTGTAGGTCATTTCCAAAGAAAAATACAACTCATGCGGTAACACATAGTCGCCAGCAGGAAAGTTCAGCACTGGTCATACGAGCGTGTGCTAAAAAATAATGTGCTGTCAGTAACATTCTTGATGCCATAGATGCAATCAGGCCAATCAGATGCTAGTTGGCTCAAAGTGGTGCTTTTCTATACCTCCAATGAGAAATGCACTTCTATGTTTATACACTTGGTACACAGTTGTTACAGAAAAAGTGCTTAACTTAGCAGCTGACTATAATCACAGCAACTAATTGAGCAAATTGCACGGGCAAACCAACAGCATTGTATTATTTCTATAACATTAACAACAACAACAACATTAATCCTACTTTGCAAGTGGGTATATCTATTTCTTGTTTAAACTTCAGGGTATATATAGCATGGGCTACTTATATTTTATAATCTCAGCCCAGAACTAATAACAGCAGTCACTTCACTCTCACTTCCAAGTGGATTATCCCAAAAACAACCTGTAAATCTTCACTGCAAAATCTTCATAATGTTTCTTGAACTAGGAATATTCTCATTCATGTTGCAGCTCAGTATGAAGATGTATCACTTGTGCTCTAAAGAAGTTAAATCTTAGAACAGATAACAACGATGCATCTCTTACAACCTAAAATACACCCGAGTATAATGAGGTGCAATCATGGACCACTTTTATGTTGACTAAGATGTTGATTTTGGAAGCATGATTAACATGGGGTGGGATTCGAACCCTGATGAACTAGCTTTAATCATTATATTAGTCCCTGCAGGATCCCTTGATTGGATTCTCCCTCCTGACAGTTATAAAAACAGAAACAACACACACATAGGCCAGTTTGGTTAATTTATACAGTGACATGGTTGAACCAGTTATTTAGTTTCTGTAAAGAGCTTTCATGCATTTAAAAATGTCCTTCCTTTGAACAAGAAGCTTACATAACCCCTTTGGATGGCTCTTCAGTTGTTCTACTATTGCATGACTGTATTGAGTTCCTTCAACCCCATTAATAAGAGCTTGAATTTAAATAATGATTTGCCCATGCTCTGTCTGATATCAAATCACTTTGGTGGAATTCAGTCATTGGGCGACTAGCACCTCATTGTAGAAGCTGCAATGTTATTTATGGTCTCCACCTCATATCCGCTATTGGGGCTCATGTTATACTTTATCTTACTGATTGCTGCTCAGTGGGAAGTCAGTTAAAGGTATATTATGTGATCTTTCCAGGGAACGCCCTCAACATCAAAAACAAAATTGAAAGCAGATTTTCTTGCAGATTTACATTTGAGACCTGTCACCACAAAATGAGCGTTAAGGCGCTAGTGTGCATTAGGAGATATGGTCCAGTAAACATGCCAAAAATCAATAGAAAACAAAGGCATTTTGCAACTTCAATTTGAATTTTGACAGGGAAAACATTGAGCAATTATGACATGTTGCATATCATTTTAAAGCTTGTTTTCTGAGCATTCTGAATCTGGACAAACCTGAAAATTAAATTTTCCAACTTAACTCTCATTTTGTGATGACAGGTCTCATTTCTGATCATAAATCATGCTTACATTCCAAGTTACAGGGCGATACAATTCTTAATTACTTCAAAATCATGGTTTTAGAGTGAAAATAAACTGTCGGGATTCCGACAGTTTATATTTTTCACTCTAAATTCACTCTAAAACCATGATTTTGAGGTAATTAGGAATCGTATCGCTCTGTAACTTGGAATGTATGTATGATTTATGATCGGAAATGTAAATCTGCAAGCCTATCTACTTTCTAAAAAAAATCATGAATAGAGGGCGCACTCTGGAAAAGATCACATAATATGCCTTTAACTAGACAATTTACCTTTAAAGACACTAACTAACATAAGTTTAACCCAAGTAACTTTAACTTGCCATTACCTAAATCAATAGATGCATGCTTGCACATATGTATCAGACACGTTTTGCACCTTTGCAATCTGGTTTCCTTCCTCTTAATTAACTTCACCATAATCCCATCTGCTAACTCTATATCCTAAAGGTCCACCACATCACTGAGTTCCATTGGAAGTGTACAAGATGAGCTGATGTTATTTGACAGAAGGAAACTTAAATCTGTCTGTAATCACAGGTAAGTTATAAACTGCACACTAAACATGCACTGCTATTTATGCTAATATTACTAGCATTTCAAATTGTACAAAGGCCATTGGAGAAAAGCTTAATCTTATTTGGTACAAGCCAAGATGTTTAACAAACTGTGCTATCATTGGGTTTGGCAGAAGTATTATGTCAAATTCAATATACAAAAATTATGATTAATATTCTCTGACTATAGTCGCTGTATATAATGCTTTGGATAACATTCCAATTAGTCAAGCATGCATGTGCTTTGTGAACCCGCAAAAAACCGAATACATCCGCAGCATGTGCTGATATACAGCCACCAGCTCGTGTGTCAGTATTGGTGGAATTGTCATCATGACAGCACTTTACAGGGCAGCTTAGGACCAGGATGATGCCAACTATATTACAGCCTGCAGCACAACTGGCATGAGCTGATAATGATGATTTCAAATGCTGTATTGGATAACCATCTACATTTGGATAACCTAGATATTTCATATTTAACATACTATATCGTATACATAACAATGATGGCAGTCACACATGGGTATCAATTTGATATATCCCCAAGAAATTATAACAACCCTTATATTAACCGACATGGGGTAAGCAGCCTTAAGCCAAAGGATTGCAGCCCAACTCATTAAAATGCATATAGTGTTTATTGAATTGATCACAGCTTAATGTGACTCGTCTACTGATGGTATGTATTGTATCCATGTAGCTGTGCAATATCAAATGAATACCGATACTTGCTCTTTTGCAGATTGCTTTAGTTCTAGAGGAATGTTATTTATGGAATATAAACCCAATGGGGAACTCACAATCATACAAAGGTGGATAATCCTACTTTCGAAAAGGCAAAATATGTTCCGAGTTTCAAGCTCAAAATTCACTTTTTTAAGATGACTCATAGCAATGTATGTACAATTTTGTGGCTGAGCATTATATGAATCTCTGAATACCATTAGCACCAAGAGGAGAAATCGTAGTTGGCAAACAATGCACTATGTCAAACTGTGACAAACTTATTATATCCCATAATGCATAATAAAGTGTGTTCTTCAGATGTATCAGTTCATTGTGAGTACAACAAAGTATCTTCTCATAAGTCATGTGATCTCTGCTATAGACCCTATAGAGTCTATGTTTCTACACACACTCTTCCCTTACAATGTTAGCTCTTGCTCATCGTCATGCCTTGATGAACAATTGAATGACCGCGCGATCTTTAAATATCAGGTGTATCCATGCTGTGCGCATTCAAACTTACAATCATAAGCGTATTAGCCGTAATCGCCTCTAATGAATGAATAGATCGAGGTCATGATACTATTGATTGAAAAGGTTTGTCGGCATACAAAATAGTTTGCTGGATTCGTGTAACTTTTTTTCATCAAATCCAGGAATATGTTGTTTCATATTGGTTCAAATTGGTTCAAAACAGTGATCATTAGTGAAAAGAAAACCAAATCTGGAGAGAAGAAACACAGTCCTCCTCATTGATATTGATGAATCCACTAATGATCAGCATTTAGTTTGTCAAACCCAAGGCTCAAAACTGCATGTTTGTAAGAGAACCTGTGCAACTTGATACACATGTCATTTTGATTTTATTGCCATGTTTTTAAATCGTGGTGCATTGTTTGCCGACTACGATTTCTCCTCTTATTAGCACCCCAGCCTGAAATATATACCAATGGTTAGTTGTGTCTTAATCCCATATATGTTTCTTCTCTTTTCATCAGATCTAATACAGGCACCCCATGCCATACTCCACACATCCGCCAGCAGACTTTAACAGCTACTCCAGTGTGTGGCAAGGCCGTTGGAAACTTTGGATCAGAATGCGTGATAGCCTTCAACTCTCTCATGGTAGATAAATTCCGTAATGCTCGTAGCCCACCATCTGCTCTGAATAGCCCGGCAAGCTGTAGCATCAGCAGCCCAAGTGGGTTTACTCCATAGAGCAGATATCCCGGGTGTGTTTCACAGAAGAGATTCTTTGCTTTGTTAATAGTTGCCATATCAAGGGTTTGAAGCCAAAAGGACTTATCTGCAATGGCTGCCATGTGTATAAATAAGGTTGCATTTTCAAACGGTGCACCTTACTATAGTCTATTTGGCCATCACGAGACAGTGACGTAACTGCGTATTCTACTAATTGCAGCACTTAACGCTTGCGCTTACTGGAGGTGCTGGCGTATACACACGAGCGTTAACGGAAGATACATACGTGTGCGTAAAAGCTGCGCCTGTTAAGTTACGTCACTCTCTAAAAGATGTCAAATAGAGTATAGCACCAGAAGTGTATAACATATGGCCGCTATTACAGATAGTGACTTTTCACATCACCAGGTTTCCCCAACAACAAAAATATCTGCAATAGCTGCTCCAAGTTACATTTAGTTACCAATTGCTCAGTATATAAACAACACAATATATAAAAACAGCTATTACAGATTGGGCCTTGTGGCACTGAGCCCTCGAATGTACTTAGCACTTGCCATCTTTTGAATATGAATCTTATTAAACACCAATCAGAATAGAATACTGTGTTTTATGGCAAACTGATCGGATACATTGTGAGATTCAATCAGCCTGGATTCAATGGTATTTCTGAAAAGGATTTGATTTTAAAACAATGAGCTATTCTGGAGGTCTGTTATTTTGCTATTCAGACACATTGCAAGAATGGCTTGGAATGAAGATAATGTTACATTGATTTCCACACTTGTTGGATAATCTTGATTGACCAAAAGATGAACAACAATTATGTACATTTTTATTTAATTTTAACAATTATGTTATTTCTTTATGAAATTTTTAATCTAGTATTCACATGGTTAAGAAAATGTAGCTACAGTGTACACATATACACTGCTCAAAAAAAAGTTCGAAAATTGGTTTTCAATCGCCAATTTGTTGAATATTTCATGATATATTTAAATTATGTTTCAAAGCTGATGTGTTCCTCTTTCCAACGATACTTCATACTTAGCAATCACTTGTTTCACTGCTTGGCCACCTGCTTGAGAATGTGAGAGGTCGCATTCAAAATGTGTCAAATTCACCATTATTTTGTGTTAAAAAACAACAACTCTGATGTCATCTGTACAATGAAGGGTTACATATCTACAATGTAAAAACGCTGTTTAAAACCTTTAAAATACAAAATAGTGATGGGATGTTTTTGGCATATTCAGATTGAGACCTCTCCATATTCTCTAGCACATGGCTGAGCTCTGAAACAAGTAATTGCTACAAATGTGGTATCATTGGAAAGATGAACATATCCTGAGATATTCAAAACTTTTGTGAGTGAAAACAATTTCTGAACTTTTTTTTGAGCTGTTTATAAGTTATGTAGGATACATTATTTCTAACATACCTATGTTATCAAACCAACTTTTTATATAATTAATTTATCATTATGTCCAAATTTCCAGTCACATCAAATAAGCACACATTAGTGCTAAAGGCAAGTAAGAATTTGGTTGAATATCAATATCAAATTTGTTTCTCAGTTCTGCCACTTTATCTTTCCAGTTGCCTAAACTGGTACCTGTTTATTTAACATGACAGGTCAGGTCTCATTATAATACATAAACATTGTTAAATAAAGATAGCCTTATTTCCTTTCTATAACAGGAAAAAATGTGCACAAAGTTATTAACAAATGATATCTGTCATCACATAATGAGAGTTAAGTCGGAAAATTCTGTTTTCAGGTTTGTTCAGATTCAGAATGTTCGAAAAACAAGATTTAAAAACGATATGCAATAATGCAACATGTCATAATTGCTGAATGTTTTCGCTGTCAAAAATAAATTAAAGTTGCAATATTCTTTTGTTTTCTATTGATTTTGGGCATGTGCTTTGGACCAAATTCCCTAATTCACACTGGTGACTTAATGCTCATTATGTGGTGATATGTCTCAAATGCTTCACCATCCAACTTGAGAGACTTTGTGACACTTTATTCAGTAATCACTAAGAAATGGAAGAAATAGTTCATTAATATTTTATCATTGACTGAATTAATTGGATTTTTGACCTCTGGTTATTGAGGGCGCATGTTCATCACCTGAAAATTACTTTTAAGCACTGAATATATATAAAATAACATATAATCATATCAGAGCACAACTATATATTGCACATTGTATAATGCAAAGTTTTAGTAGGATACCTAAATAACTGCTGTAAATTCATTTCTTTTTAAAAATCAAGTCAATTTTGATCGTATTTCGTTCAGACTATAATTAGTTGATTATTTGTGACAAGACCGTATAACCAACTCCATATAATTATGTCCAACCTTGTCTGAAAGGTATTTCATCCTTTGGAGTTCTGAAATAAAAACAAATCTTGGCCAAATCTCAACCGGCCCTCAATCATCAATCATGAGGTGAGCATTCCGGAATGTATCCAGGGCCTACTCTCTAGGGCCACTGATGGGGTCCAGGGAGCAAGAAATCCTTGCAAATTATGCATTTAATTAGATTTGGATGACTCAGAACCCCTATTTCTCTTGTTTTTTAAACTTTATATCGAACAGCCCCACTGTCTCACTTGAAGAAAACTTTGTACCTGGAATTTTGTGTTAAGACGGTCCCACTGTATAATGTTACACACATTTGTTTGCATTATAGTAGGATATTTTTTTAATTTCCCTGTACATTTTTGTTTTGCCATGCATGTGAGTGATATAGAATGTTTATTGATGTAAATAAATTGTATTTAAAGTTGTAGGTCTTTTTTACTATTATTAGTTTTGTTTTTAAAGGACAATCACAATCAGGTTGTCCATTTTATTTATTTATGTATCATTTTCTGATATTTATGTATCATTTTCTGAAATTGTTTTCCTAGTATTATAAGCATTTGGCTATGTGGTAAGCCACAAAGCTGACATCGTAATATTGTCTTGATATTTTTTTTTGCATTTAGCCATACTATTAAAGCTAATGTTATTCTTGCAAAGTAGGCAGAATGGCTGTTCATATTGACCAGATTAAAAAATTGAATAACAACCTTGTTAGCATAGAGTTTTAAATTGTGTGCAAAATATCCATATTTCTACTCCATACAAAACCCATTCTCAACCATTATTAAGTTTAGGAATTGTTGTAAGAGGCTAAACAAATGTTTGCAATTGTCTAAATGTTTTGAGTATGGGAAGGGAGCAGCCTGGGTTGACAGTTAACAGATTGGAATTTTCAAAATCAGTTTCATTAATCTATAATACTTTTATTCAAACTACACTACCTTTAGAACATTGATATTGCTTAGCATGCACCATTATTTAAACTCCCATAACCCTAACCCCACTAGACCATACAAAATCATCCAAAATAAAACTATCTCCACGCGCGTGCTGCTGCATTGGCTCGATTACGTCACCTACCGCAGGCATATGTGGCCACGAAGTTTGTGGCCGCATATGCGCTGGGGAGTTAGCTCAGTTGATAGGGGCACAGACTGGGGTGCGAATGGTCCCGGGATCGAATCCCGGGGGGTGCTCGGTGATTTTTCGGGTTAAAAAAATTGTACTTTTTCCCCCTCCCCCCGATACACGCAAAAACATAGCCGTGGGAGTTAGGGTTAAAACACACAATTTTTCAATGTTCCATAACCCTAACCCCACTAGACCATACAAAATCATCCAAAATAAAACTATCTCCACGCGCGTGCTGCTGCATTGGCTCGATTACGTCACCTACCGCAGGCATATGTGGCCACAAAGTTTGTGGCCGCATATGCGCTGGGGAGTTAGCTCAGTTGATAGGGGCACAGACTGGGGTGCGAATGGTCCCGGGATCGAATCCCGGGGGGTGCTCGGTGATTTTTCGGGTTAAAAAAATTGTACTTTTTCCCCCTCCCCCCGATACACGCAAAAACATAGCCGTGGGAGTTAGGGTTTTAACACACACAATTTTTCAATGTTCCATTAAAACACACAATTTTTCAATGTTCCATAACCCTAACCCCACTAGACCATACAAAATCATCCAAAATAAAACTATCTCCACGCGCGTGCTGCTGCATTGGCTCGATTACGTCACCTACCGCAGGCATATGTGGCCACGAAGTTTGTGGCCGCATATGCGCTGGGGAGTTAGCTCAGTTGATAGGGGCACAGACTGGGGTGCGAATGGTCCCGGGATCGAATCCCGGGGGGTGCTCGGTGATTTTTCGGGTTAAAAAAATTGTACTTTTTCCCCCTCCCCCCGATACACGCAAAAACATAGCCGTGGGAGTTAGGGTTTTAAAACACACAATTTTTCAATGTTCCATTAAAACACACAATTTTTCAATGTTCCATAACCCTAACCCCACTAGACCATACAAAATCATCCAAAATAAAACTATCTCCACGCGCGTGCTGCTGCATTGGCTCGATTACGTCACCTACCGCAGGCATATGTGGCCACGAAGTTTGTGGCCGCATATGCGCTGGGGAGTTAGCTCAGTTGATAGGGGCACAGACTGGGTGCGAATGGTCCCGGGATCGAATCCCGGGGGGTGCTCGGTGATTTTTCGGGTTAAAAAAATTGTACTTTTTCCCCCTCCCCCCGATACACGCAAAAACATAGCCGTGGGAGTTAGGGTTAAGGATGGCGTTAACCCTAATCATATGAAATTTATCGAGCACTCATTTTTGAACTATTAATGTAATGTACATAAAATAAAATTATTCACATTTTTGGAAAGGAAATGAGTCAGAGAATCCATTTTTTGTATCAAATTTCACTAAATATTCTGTATTTTTGACCAAAAAGTGCCAACAATTGATTTTTTTAACCTCAAAATAGGTTTTTTCAGACCAGTCGGGGCTGACTCACACGGTCGGTCGGACGAGGACAAGCAAACGATTTTTTTTATTGGACTTATTGTCATAAATATTATCTCATGAATAGTAATTGTTATCATAGAACAAATATTATTGTTTTATCTCTTTTTATAATGGTGATTGTATAATAAAAAACAAATTATGTTCATACTGTAAATGTTGACTTGTAGTTCATAGCTTTATTCTGTGGTGTGAAGACATTCCACACACAGCGAAGTGGATATCATTTTTCTCTACATGGTTTGGGTTAAACTGGTTTCTGCTTGTAACTATTACACTGTAGGCATGCATAACCAAAAAACAGGTAATTGAAGGGTTTATTTTTTTTATAGATATGATGAGTGTTACATGCGTACCACAACACCCTGGTGCGTCCTGCAGCGCGTAACCCAAGGCCAGACACGAATAACACTTTTAAGGGGTAAAAAATCAACCATTTTTAAGAAAAAGGGTACTTTTCTCAAAATCCTGTCCATATCAAGTAACGGGGAAAAAACGACTGTTCTATGAGTGTGAACATTTTGTCAAAAGTGGACCTCTTTAACAGGGGGGGGGGGGGGGCAAAAGTTGACCTTTATACCAAAATTTGGACCTTTTTTCAACCAAACTTAACGTAAAAAACATGATCACTACACTCGCAAACAGTGTTTGATTTTTACCTTTTGGAGAAATTTGATGGCAGAGGGGTTAAGGACCTGGTTTTTTTTTCAGACAACCTCCAACTGTGTATTTTCTCCAAGGCCAAAATTCTCCATAAAATGAGAATTTCACATGTATTTCTCCACAATTTGACCCTTCCAATATCACCGATTTTTAAACCAGTTAAAATGCCAAATTGAATACATAATGGAATGCAAAGCAAAAACGTTTAAATTGGTTATTCGAAACGGGAATAATGGGCATTTTCCCAAATTCTGTGAAATCCGTTCCAACATTTCCAAGGGACCACAATATGAATGTAAACGTTTTATGTGCGCCTTTTGAATAAGTCAATCGATGGCGTGTTGGTATTCACAACGCTTACAATAGGAAAATAGTTTCTATTGTCTTTGCGGTTATATTTTTGAATAGGCCTAGTTCAAAAACATCCTAGTAGAGTCATTTCCATGAGATCTGGGACCAGTTTTAGGATACCTTGTTTTCTTGATGGATTTGTCAAGATGGACTAATATTAAGAAAAATTAGTTCCTATATACCTCCCAAAAGTGTTGGCAATAGTTTTTAGAGCGCAAAATCCAAAATGGCTGCCATACAGGGGTGTTAAAATTCAAATGGCTTCAATTAAGCTAAAACGCATACCAAATTGTTCGGCTGACCACAAGGATTCCGAAAAAGTATAGTTTGCACTACCTCCGATGTTTAGTTAACGAGTTATCGGGTAAAACATGAAAAGGTCGTGACCTTTGCATATGGGGTCAAAATTTGAACTTGCCCTCATTTTGAAAAATGATATCTCAAATTGTTGGTCTGATTGCAAGGATTTCAGAAATTATAGTTTTTACCACCTAGAGTGTCTGTTGTACCTTATAAATGGGGTCAAAAGGTCAGGTTCCATACGGGTAGTATACCTTGACCTTTTGACCCACTCACAATATTCTCTGTCCAAAAGAAAAATACCATTTCTGGAATCCTTGTGATTATACGAATAATATGAGATATTGTTTTTCAAAATCGGAGCAAGTTTAAATTTTGACCCCATATGCAAAGGTCAACGACCTTTTAACGTTTTACCCGATAACTCGTTAACCAAACATCGGAGGTAGGGCAAACTATACTTTTTCTGAATCCTTGTGGTCAGCCGAACAATTTGGTATGCTTTTTAGCTTAATTGAAGCCATTTGAATTTTAACGTCCCTGTTTGGCGGCCATTTTGGAATTTGCGCTCTAAAAACTATTGCCAACATTTTTGGGAGGGAGGAGCTAATTTTTCTTAAAATTAGTCCATCTTGACAAATTCATCAAGAAAACAAGGTATCCTAAAACTGGTCACGGATCTCATGGAAATGACTCTACTATCCTAACAGGTGTTCGAGTAACAAAGAAATCTTAAGCAAGATGCAATTGACATTCATCATAACATGGTTCATGGATATACCATTCAGCCGGAGAACATTTATATTATCTAGCTATAGACAAGAAGTATTCTGCAAGTCTAAAGGAGCTTTTGTATACGGTTTCCAAATGCTCAGAGGACCCAGTCAAAATGTTGCACACATGATATCCATACGAAATTAAATTATCATGGAAGTGTTAGAAGCAGACAAAACTCATAATTTTAATATAATTTATTAGAGAAGTTTGAGATAAACACAGACCTCATCTCTTTAAACAGTTCTTGCTTTAATAACTTACCAAGTGCATATACTCCGTTGTTATGGAATATGCTTGTGCGAACGAGTTATATCATAATATAATTATCTCAATACCTTGCACTGCATGCAATATCGTTTTGTTTATCAGAGATTCAACAAAAATATGTAAATTTGGTCTATTTATCAAATTTTATATTATTCAACAGTTATACTGTTCGTTGGTTTTTTTTGAATAACTCCAGTAGTGGTAACATCCACCAACTTGGAACACTTTTGATATCGCAATTTTTCGTAAATATGTTACTATACAGCCAACATGCTAACTGCTGAAGATAACAATTTTGATGTATTTACTTGTAACTATAGCCAACATGCTATAAATGAAGATAGCAATATTGATATATTTAACGTTGTATAATACACAGCCGTCATGCTATCTACCGAAGATAGCAATATTGATGTAATTACATACTATCTACTGAAAATAGCAATATTAACGCATTTATTTGTTACTATACATCCAAAGCTATCTACTGAAGATAGCAATATTGAAATTCTTACGAGTAAATATACAGCCAACATGCTATCTACTGAAGAAGACAATATTGACATATTTACTTGTTATAATGCCATCATGCTATCACTGAAGATAGCAATATTGACCCATTTACTTGTTACTATACAGCAAACATGCTATATACTGAAGAAAGCATTATTGACACATTTACATGTTACTATACAGCAAAAATGCTATCTACTGAAGATAGCATGTTTGCTGTCTAGTTACTTGTAAGTATTTCAATAGGGCTATCTAATAAAGATATCAATATTGACATATTTACTGGTTATAAAGCCAACATGCTATCTACTGGAAGATAGCAATATTGAAATACTTACAAGCAACTATACAGCCAACATGCTATCTACTGAAAATAGCAATATTGATGTATTTACTTGTAACTATCAACCAACATGCTATCTACTGAAGATAGCAATATTGACGCATTTACTTGTTACTATACAGCAAACATGCTATCTACTAAAGTTAGCAATATTGGCACATTTACTTGTTACTATACAGCCAACATGCTATCTATTGAAGATAACAATGTTGATGTATTTACTTGTTACTATACAACCAACATGCTATCTACTGAAGATAGCAATGTTGACACATTTACTTGTTACTATACAGCAAACATGCTATCTACTGAAGATATCAATATTGACATATTTACTGGTTATAAAGCCAACATGCTATTTACTGGAAGATAGCAATATTGAAATACTTACAAGCAACTATACAGCCAACATGCTATCTACTGAAAATAGCAATATTGATGTATTTACTTGTAACTATCAACCAACATGCTATCTACTGAAGATAGCAATATTGACGCATTTACTTGTTACTATACAGCAAACATGCTATCTACTAAAGATAGCAATATTGGCACATTTACTTGTTACTATACAGCCAACATGCTATCTACTGAAGATAGCAATGTTGACACATTTACTTGTTACTATACAGCAAACATGCTATCTACTGAAGATAGCAATATTGACGCATTTACTTGTTACTATACAGCAAACATGCTATCTACTAAAGATAGCAATATTGGCACATTTACTTGTTACTATACAGCCAACATGCTATCTACTGAAGATAGCAATGTTGACACATTTACTTGTTACTATACAGCAAACATGCTATCTACTGAAGATAGCAATATTGACGCATTTACTTGTTACTATACAGCAAACATGCTATCTACTAAAGATAGCAATATTGGCACATTTACTTGTTACTATACAGCCAACATGCTATCTACTGAAGATAGCAATGTTGACACATTTACTTGTTACTATACAGTCAACATGCTATCTACTGAAGATAGCAATGTTGACGCATTTGCTTGTTACTATACAGCCAACATGCTATATACTG
Organism: Ophiura sarsii; assembly: GCA_035610835.1. Classification (NCBI taxonomy): domain Eukaryota; kingdom Metazoa; phylum Echinodermata; class Ophiuroidea; order Amphilepidida; family Ophiuridae; genus Ophiura; species Ophiura sarsii. The sequence continues at coordinate 106,104,143 of CM069441.1, forward strand.
AAGATAGCAATGTTGACACATTTACTTGTTACTATACAGCAAACATGCTATCTACTGAAGATAGCAATGTTGGCGCATTTACTTGTTACTATACAGCAAACATGCTATATACTGAAGAAAGCCATATTGACACATTAACATGTTACTATACAGCAAAAATGCTATCTACTGAAGATAGCCCTATTGAAATACTTACAAGTAACTAGACAGCAAACATGCTATCTAATAAAGATATCAATATTGACATATTTACTGGTTATAAAGCCAACATGCTATCTACTGGAAGATAGCAATATTGAAATACTTACAAGCAACTATACAGCCAACATGCTATCTACTGAAGATAGCAATATTGACGCATTTACTTGTTACTATACAGCCAACATGCTATATACTGAAGATAGCAATATTGATGTATTTACTTATTACTATCAACCAACATGATATCTACTGAAGATAGCAATGTTGACACATTTACTTGTTACTATACAGCAAACATGCTATCTACTGAAGATAGCAATGTTGGCGCATTTACTTGTTACTATACAGCCAACATGCTTTATACTGAAGATCGCAATGTTGGCGCATTTACTTGTTACTATACAGCCAACATGCTCTATACTGAAGATAGCAATATTGATGTATTTACTTGTTACTATACAGCCAACATGCTCTAGCTATACTGAAGATAGCAATATTGACACATTTACTTATTACTATCAACCAACGTGATATCTACTGAAGATAGCAATGTTGACACATTTACTTGTTACTATACAGCAAACATGCTATCTAGTGAAGATAGCATTGTTGACACATTTACTTGTTACTATACAGCCAACATGCTATATACTGAAGATAGCAATGTTGGCGCATTTACTTGTTACTATACAGTCAACATGCTCTATACTGAATATAGCAATGTTGGCGCATTTACTTGTTACTATACAGTCAACATGCTATATACTGAATATAGCAATATTGATGTATTTACTTGTTACTATACAGCAAACATGCTATATACTGAAGATAGCAATGCTGGCGCATTTACTTGTTACTATACAGCCAACATGCTATATACTGAAGATAGCAATGTTGACACATTTACTTGTTACTATACAGCAAACATGCTATATACTGAAGATAGCAATGCTGGCGCATTTACTTGTTACTATACAGCCAACATGCTTTATACTGAAGATAGCAATGTTGACACATTTACTTGTTACTATACAGCAAACATGCTATATACTGAAGATAGCAATGCTGGCGCATTTACTTGTTACTATACAGCCAACATGCTATATACTGAAGATAGCAATGTTGACACATTTACTTGTTACTATACAACCAACATGCTATCTACTGAAGATAGCAATATTGACGCATTTACTTGTTACTATACAGCAAACATGCTATCTACTAAAGATAGCAATGTTGACACATTTACTTGTTATTATACAGCCAACATGCTTTATACTGAAGATAGCAATGTTGACACATTTACTTGTTACTATACAGCAAACATGCTATATACTGAAGATAGCAATGCTGGCGCATTTACTTGTTACTATACAGCCAACATGCTTTATACTGAAGATAGCAATGTTGACACATTTACTTGTTACTATACAGCAAACATGCTATATACTGAAGATAGCAATGCTGGCGCATTTACTTGTTACTATACAGCCAACATGCTTTATACTGAAGATAGCAATGTTGACACATTTACTTGTTACTATACAACCAACATGCTATCTACTGAAGATAGCAATATTGACGCATTTACTTGTTACTATAGAGCAAACATGCTATCTACTAAAGATAGCAATGTTGACACATTTACTTGTTATTATACAGCAAACATGCTATATACTGAAGATAGCAATATTGATGTATTTACTTGTTACTATACAGTCAACATGCTATCTACTGAAGATAGCAATGTTGGCGCATTTACTTGTTACTATACAGCCAACATGCTTTATACTGAAGATAGCAATGTTGGCGCATTTACTTGTTACTATACAGCAAACATGCTATCTACTGAAGATAGCAATGTTGGCGCATTTACTTGTTACTATACAGCCAACATGCTTTATACTGAAGATAGCAATGTTGACACATTTACTTGTTACTATACAGCAAACATGCTATATACTGAAGATAGCAATGCTGGCGCATTTACTTGTTACTATACAGCCAACATGCTTTATACTGAAGATAGCAATGTTGACACATTTACTTGTTACTATACAGCCAACATGCTTTATACTGAAGATAGCAATGTTGACACATTTACTTGTTACTATACAGCAAACATGCTATATACTGAAGATAGCAATGCTGGCGCATTTACTTGTTACTATACAGCCAACATGCTTTATACTGAAGATAGCAATGTTGACACATTTACTTGTTACTATACAACCAACATGCTATCTACTGAAGATAGCAATATTGACGCATTTACTTGTTACTATACAGCAAACATGCTATCTACTAAAGATAGCAATGTTGACACATTTACTTGTTATTATACAGCAAACATGCTATATACTGAAGATAGCAATATTGATGTATTTACTTGTTACTATACAGTCAACATGCTATCTACTGAAGATAGCAATGTTGGCGCATTTACTTGTTACTATACAGCCAACATGCTTTATACAAGATAGCAATGTTGGCGCATTTACTTGTTACTATACAGCAAACATGCTATCTACTGAAGATAGCAATGTTGGCGCATTTACTTGTTACTATACAGCCAACATGCTTTATACTGAAGATAGCAATGTTGGCGCATTTACTTGTTACTATACAGCAAACATGCTATCTACTGAAGATAGCAATATTGATGTATTTACTTGTTACTATCAACCAACATGCTATCTACTGAAGATAGCAATGTTGCCGCATTTACTTGTTACTATACAGCCAACATGCTATCTACTGAAGATAGCAATATTGATGTATTTACTTGTTACTTTACAGCCAACATGCTATCTTTTACTCTTGTTCGTGCTTTATTTTTGATGCAATACTGATTGTGCAATATGTGTTCTGTGCATTACGCTTTTTTTTCTTTTTTTTTAAATATTCCCATTTTTACTTATGTATATTTCACAGTTATCCCCTTGTCTGTGTTTGCTCTTCTTATTTAAACTTAACTGTGCAATATTCATACAGTATTTTATGTTGTTTTTGGAATTTTAATATTGTATATTTATATATTGCTTGCAATATGTGTTCTGTGCATCACGCTTTTTAACTATTCCCATTTTTACTTATGTTTATTTCACAGTTATCCCCGTTGTCTGTGTTTGCTCTTCTTATTTAGACTTAACTGTGCAATATTCATACAGTATTTTATCTTGTTGTTATCGGAATTTTAATATTGTATATTTATATATTGCTACCGTGACGTGTGCTTTACGCTTTTATTGTATCTTTGTAAAGCGTCTTGAGTTCTTTTTGATGTAATTGCGCTATATAAGAAATAAATATTATTATATTATTATTATCTACTGAAGATAGCAATATTGGCACATTTACTTGTTACTATACAGCCAACATGCTTTATACTGAAGATAGCAATGTTGACGCATTTACTTGTTATTATACAGCCAACATGCTATATACTGAATATAGCAATATTGAAATACTTACAATTAACTATACAGCCAACAAGCTATCTACTGAAGATAGCAAAGTTGGTATTTACTTGTTACTATACAGCCAACATGCTATCTACTAAAGATATCATTATTTACATATTTACTGGTTATAAAGCCAACATTTTATCCACTGGAAGACAGCAATATTGAAATACTTACAAGTAACTATACAGCCAACATGCTATCTACCGAAGATAGCAATATTGACGCATTTACTTGTTACTAAACTTCCAACATGCTATCTACTGAAGATAGCAATATTGACGTATTTACTTGTTACTATATGCTATCTACTGAAGATAGCAATATTAACGCATTTACGTGTTACTATACAGCAAACATGCTATATACTGAAGACAGCAATGTGGACGCATTTACTTGTTACTATACAGCAAACATGTTATATATACTGAAGATAGCAATGTTGACACATTTACTTGTTACTAAACAGAAAACATGCTATCTAGTGAAGATAGCAATGTTGACGCATTTACTTGTTACTATACAGCAAACATGCTATCTACTGAAGATAGCAATGTTGACGCATTTACTTGTTACTATACAGTCAACATGCTCTATACTGAATATAGCAATGTTGGCGCATTTACTTGTTACTATACAGTCAACATGCTATATACTGAATATAGCAATATTGATGTATTTACTTGTTACTATACAGCAAACATGCTATATACTGAAGATAGCAATGCTGGCGCATTTACTTGTTACTATACAGCCAACATGCTATATACTGAAGATAGCAATATTGACGCATTTACTTGTTACTATACAGCAAACATGCTATCTACTAAAGATAGCAATGTTGACACATTTACTTGTTATTATACAGCCAACATGCTTTATACTGAAGATAGCAATGTTGACACATTTACTTGTTACTATACAGCAAACATGCTATATACTGAAGATAGCAATGCTGGCGCATTTACTTGTTACTATACAGCCAACATGCTTTATACTGAAGATAGCAATGTTGACACATTTACTTGTTACTATACAGCAAACATGCTATATACTGAAGATAGCAATGCTGGCGCATTTACTTGTTACTATACAGCCAACATGCTTTATACTGAAGATAGCAATGTTGACACATTTACTTGTTACTATACAACCAACATGCTATCTACTGAAGATAGCAATATTGACGCATTTACTTGTTACTATACAGCAAACATGCTATCTACTAAAGATAGCAATGTTGACACATTTACTTGTTATTATACAGCAAACATGCTATATACTGAAGATAGCAATATTGATGTATTTACTTGTTACTATACAGTCAACATGCTATCTACTGAAGATAGCAATGTTGGCGCATTTACTTGTTACTATACAGCCAACATGCTTTATACTGAAGATAGCAATGTTGGCGCATTTACTTGTTACTATACAGCAAACATGCTATCTACTGAAGATAGCAATGTTGGCGCATTTACTTGTTACTATACAGCCAACATGCTTTATACTGAAGATAGCAATGTTGACACATTTACTTGTTACTATACAGCAAACATGCTATATACTGAAGATAGCAATGCTGGCGCATTTACTTGTTACTATACAGCCAACATGCTTTATACTGAAGATAGCAATGTTGACACATTTACTTGTTACTATACAGCCAACATGCTTTATACTGAAGATAGCAATGTTGACACATTTACTTGTTACTATACAGCAAACATGCTATATACTGAAGATAGCAATGCTGGCGCATTTACTTGTTACTATACAGCCAACATGCTTTATACTGAAGATAGCAATGTTGACACATTTACTTGTTACTATACAACCAACATGCTATCTACTGAAGATAGCAATATTGATGTATTTACTTGTTACTATCAACCAACATGCTATCTACTGAAGATAGCAATGTTGCCGCATTTACTTGTTACTATACAGCCAACATGCTATCTACTGAAGATAGCAATATTGATGTATTTACTTGTTACTTTACAGCCAACATGCTATCTTTTACTCTTGTTCGTGCTTTATTTTTGATGCAATACTGATTGTGCAATATGTGTTCTGTGCATTACGCTTTTTTTTCTTTTTCTTTTTTTTTAAATATTGACGCATTTACTTGTTACTATACAGCAAACATGCTATCTACTAAAGATAGCAATGTTGACACATTTACTTGTTATTATACAGCAAACATGCTATATACTGAAGATAGCAATATTGATGTATTTACTTGTTACTATACAGTCAACATGCTATCTACTGAAGATAGCAATGTTGGCGCATTTACTTGTTACTATACAGCCAACATGCTTTATACTGAAGATAGCAATGTTGGCGCATTTACTTGTTACTATACAGCAAACATGCTATCTACTGAAGATAGCAATGTTGGCGCATTTACTTGTTACTATACAGCCAACATGCTTTATACTGAAGATAGCAATGTTGGCGCATTTACTTGTTACTATACAGCAAACATGCTATCTACTGAAGATAGCAATATTGATGTATTTACTTGTTACTATCAACCAACATGCTATCTACTGAAGATAGCAATGTTGCCGCATTTACTTGTTACTATACAGCCAACATGCTATCTACTGAAGATAGCAATATTGATGTATTTACTTGTTACTTTACAGCCAACATGCTATCTTTTACTCTTGTTCGTGCTTTATTTTTGATGCAATACTGATTGTGCAATATGTGTTCTGTGCATTACGCTTTTTTTTCTTTTTCTTTTTTTTAAATATTCCCATTTTTACTTATGTATATTTCACAGTTATCCCCTTGTCTGTGTTTGCTCTTCTTATTTAAACTTAACTGTGCAATATTCATACAGTATTTTATGTTGTTTTTGGAATTTTAATATTGTATATTTATATATTGCTTGCAATATGTGTTCTGTGCATCACGCTTTTTAACTATTCCCATTTTTACTTATGTTTATTTCACAGTTATCCCCGTTGTCTGTGTTTGCTCTTCTTATTTAGACTTAACTGTGCAATATTCATACAGTATTTTATCTTGTTGTTATCGGAATTTTAATATTGTATATTTATATATTGCTACCGTGACGTGTGCTTTACGCTTTTATTGTATCTTTGTAAAGCGTCTTGAGTTCTTTTTGATGTAATTGCGCTATATAAGAAATAAATATTATTATATTATTATTATCTACTGAAGATAGCAATATTGGCACATTTACTTGTTACTATACAGCCAACATGCTTTATACTGAAGATAGCAATGTTGACGCATTTACTTGTTATTATACAGCCAACATGCTATATACTGAATATAGCAATATTGAAATACTTACAATTAACTATACAGCCAACAAGCTATCTACTGAAGATAGCAAAGTTGGTATTTACTTGTTACTATACAGCCAACATGCTATCTACTAAAGATATCATTATTTACATATTTACTGGTTATAAAGCCAACATTTTATCCACTGGAAGACAGCAATATTGAAATACTTACAAGTAACTATACAGCCAACATGCTATCTACCGAAGATAGCAATATTGACGCATTTACTTGTTACTAAACTTCCAACATGCTATCTACTGAAGATAGCAATATTGACGTATTTACTTGTTACTATATGCTATCTACTGAAGATAGCAATATTAACGCATTTACGTGTTACTATACAGCAAACATGCTATATACTGAAGACAGCAATGTGGACGCATTTACTTGTTACTATACAGCAAACATGTTATATATACTGAAGATAGCAATGTTGACACATTTACTTGTTACTAAACAGAAAACATGCTATCTAGTGAAGATAGCAATGTTGACGCATTTACTTGTTACTATACAGCAAACATGCTATCTACTGAAGATAGCAATGTTGACGCATTTACTTGTTACTATACAGTCAACATGCTCTATACTGAATATAGCAATGTTGGCGCATTTACTTGTTACTATACAGTCAACATGCTATATACTGAATATAGCAATATTGATGTATTTACTTGTTACTATACAGCAAACATGCTATATACTGAAGATAGCAATGCTGGCGCATTTACTTGTTACTATACAGCCAACATGCTATATACTGAAGATAGCAATATTGACGCATTTACTTGTTACTATACAGCAAACATGCTATCTACTAAAGATAGCAATGTTGACACATTTACTTGTTATTATACAGCCAACATGCTTTATACTGAAGATAGCAATGTTGACACATTTACTTGTTACTATACAGCAAACATGCTATATACTGAAGATAGCAATGCTGGCGCATTTACTTGTTACTATACAGCCAACATGCTTTATACTGAAGATAGCAATGTTGACACATTTACTTGTTACTATACAGCAAACATGCTATATACTGAAGATAGCAATGCTGGCGCATTTACTTGTTACTATACAGCCAACATGCTTTATACTGAAGATAGCAATGTTGACACATTTACTTGTTACTATACAACCAACATGCTATCTACTGAAGATAGCAATATTGACGCATTTACTTGTTACTATACAGCAAACATGCTATCTACTAAAGATAGCAATGTTGACACATTTACTTGTTATTATACAGCAAACATGCTATATACTGAAGATAGCAATATTGATGTATTTACTTGTTACTATACAGTCAACATGCTATCTACTGAAGATAGCAATGTTGGCGCATTTACTTGTTACTATACAGCCAACATGCTTTATACTGAAGATAGCAATGTTGGCGCATTTACTTGTTACTATACAGCAAACATGCTATCTACTGAAGATAGCAATGTTGGCGCATTTACTTGTTACTATACAGCCAACATGCTTTATACTGAAGATAGCAATGTTGGCGCATTTACTTGTTACTATACAGCAAACATGCTATATACTGAAGACAGCAATGTGGACGCATTTACTTGTTACTATACAGCAAACATGTTATATATACTGAAGATAGCAATGTTGACACATTTACTTGTTACTAAACAGAAAACATGCTATCTAGTGAAGATAGCAATGTTGACGCATTTACTTGTTACTATACAGCAAACATGCTATCTACTGAAGATAGCAATGTTGACGCATTTACTTGTTACTATACAGCCAACATGCTATCTACTGAAGATAGCAATATTGACGGATTCACATGTTACTATACATCCAACATGCTATCTACTGAAGATAACAATGTTGACGCATTTACTTGTTACTATACAGCAAACATACTATATACTGAAGATAGCAATATTGACGGATTCACATGTTACTATACATCCAACATGCTATCTACTGAAGATAATAATGTTGACGCATTTACTTGTTAATACAGCAAACATATACTGAAGATAGCAATATTGACGGATTTACTTGTTACTATACAGCCAACATGCTATCTACTGAAGATAACAATGTTGACACATTTACTTGTTACTATACAGCAAACATGCTATCTACTGAAGATAGCAATATTGATGTATTTACTTGTAACTATCAACCAACATGCTATCTACTGAAGATAACAATGTTGACGCATTTACTTGTTACTATACAGCCAACATGCTATATACTGAAGATAGCAATGTTGACACATTTACTTGTTACTACACAGCAAACATGCTATCTATTGAAGATAACAATGTTGACGCATTTACTTGTTACTATATATCAAACATGCTTTATACTGAAGATAGCAATGTTGACACATTTACTTGTTACTCTACAGCAAACATGCTATACACTGAAGATAGCAATATTGACGTATTTACTTGTTACTATACAGCCAACATGCTATCTACTGAAGATAGCAATGTTGACACTTTTATTTGTTACTATACAACAAACATGATATCTACTGAAGACAGCAATGTTGACGCATTTATTTGTTACTATGCAGCCAACTTGCTACCAACTGAATTGATAGCAATATTGTCACATTTAATTGTTACTATACAGTCAACATGCTATCTACTGACGATAACAATGTTGACGGATTTACTTGTTACTATACAGCCAACATGCTAGCTACTGAAGATAGCAATGTTGACGCATTTACTTGCTACTATACAGCCAAAATGCTGTCTACTGAAGATAGCAATTAAGTTGACGGATTTACGTGTTACTATACAGCAAAAATGCTATCTACTGAAGATAGCAATGTTGCCACTTTTACTTGTTACTACAGGGTGTCCCAAAAAAATGTTAACACTCCGGGCACATAAGATATCTTAAAAGGACAGGAAGACACGGGTCTAATCTTGATGTATCATGAAAGCTGAGTAAATAAGCCTTCATTTGCATTTTATTGCGTTCCAATTGGTTATTTAGAACGGGAGATATGCTTCAGCAAACATGAGGAAGCAAATTCGGCTTGGTCCAATCCTCTCAGTATGAAAGTAAAGCTTTTAAAATGCACGAAGCAAGAAGCAACCTGATTAAGTCACACACACACATCAGTTAATCTCTTCTTTGTTCTTTTCAACGCATTCTTTAGATTCTTTTCAAGCTTAAAAGACATACATTTACGTGCAATTGATTTATGGTTCATTTCAGTGCAATACTAGTTTTATTTCAGTGCAATATTAGTTAATTTATTTAATTGGATGGACCATTTCAACAAAGAACATGAAATGTTAATTTTAAAGACTGCTTTACTGACAGCTACCAATTGCACATGGAAAAAGAGTATAGAACTTGAACTCATGACAAAATACCTATATAATTCATGTGGAATATATTTATTAAATGTCTTTTAAGCTTGAAAAGAATCGAAAGAGTGCGTTGAAAAGAACAAAGAAGAGATTAATGTGTGTGTGTGTGTGTGTGACTTAATCATGTTGCTTCTTGCCTCGTGCATTTTAAAAGCTTTACTTTCATACTGAGAGGATTGGACCAAGCCGATTTTGCTTCCCCATGTTTGCTGAAGCATATCTCCCGTTCTAAATAACCAATTGGAACGCAATCAAATGCAAATGAAAGCTTATTTACTCAGCTTTCATGATACATCAACATTAGACCCGTGTGTTTCTGTCCTTTTAAGATATCTTATTTGCCCGGAGTGTTAACATTTTTTTGGGACACCCTGTATACAACAAACATGCTATCTACTGAAGATAGCAATTGACGCATTTTACTTGTTACTATACAGCAAACATGCTTTATACTGAAGACAGCAATGTTGACGCATTTATTTGTTACTATACAGCCAACTTGCTACCAACTGAATTGATAGCAATATTGTCACATTTAATTGTTACTATACAGTCAACATGCTATCGTCTGAATATAACAATGTTGACGCATTTACTTGTTAATACAGTCAACATACTATCTACTGAAGCATGAAGATAGCAATGTTGACGCATTTAATTGTTAATACAGCCAACATGCTATCGTCTGAAGATAGCAATGTTGACACATTTACTTGTTACTATACAGTCAACATACTATCTACTGAATATAGCAATGTTGACGCATTTAATTGTTAATACAGCCAACATGCTATCGTCTGAAGATAGCAATGTTGACACATTTACTTGTTACTATACAGTCAACATACTATCTACTGAAGATAGCAATGTTGACGCATTTAATTGTTAATACAGCCAACATGCTATCTACTGAAGATAGCAATGTTGACGCATTTACTTGTTACTATACAGCCAACATGCTATCTACTGAAGATAACAATGTTGACGCATTTAATTGTTAATACAGCAAACATGCTATAATACTCAAGATTCATCAAATCTGTCGGCAAAATTATGGTGCTGTGGGCAAATCAAAGGAAGGAGGAAGAAAAGGGAGAAAGAAAAAAAGGAAAGAGAAAGGAAAAGGGAAAGAAAAAAGGGGAGAAAAAAGAAAGAAAGAAAGAGAGAAAGAAAGAAAGAGAAAGGGAAAGGAAAGAGAAAAGAAAGAAAGAAAGAAAAAAGAAAGAAAGAAAGAGAAAGAAAAGAGGAAAGAAAGAACAACAATTATCGTATGCGCAAATGATAATGTTGTGTCGGCATATATGTTATGTTAACACAAATCAAATAAAAAATGAACAAAGGCAATGTAGGCATATGAATTTGTAGGCACTGTGAACAAGCCCATTTTTATGAGATTTTGTGTCGGCGCACATGAACAGCCTACATGTAGGCCCAAGTTTTTGTTTTGCTCATTGTCAAGACACGCAAAAAAAATGTGTCGGAATAGTAAAGGCCTAGTCTAGGCCTAACGGGCAATGTGTGGGACCTTTAATTATACTATTAACTAGGCCTATTTCATTGTCGTTGTCAATGCAAACCCAAGTCAATAATGTCGCTAACGGCCAATCATGCAAAGTAAGAACTTATAAGTAGACTCTGTCCTAACTTCGACTTGAACAATGCAAATTATCATTATAATTATGACAATAAGCACAACTGTCGTTATTTGCGTGAGACCAGGATTTATGTGTGCACCAGGGGCACAATCGATATCTCACGTAATGGTATAGGTCTAGGCCTATGTCGATGTCGGACATACAGGCTGTAGGTCTATCATGCCTATACTGAACATTTGACCATGTTTTGTTAGCATTATTCAACAAAAACAAGATGGCTTCAGGAAAGTGTTCCATGACCATTTTAGTTTAAACTGAAAATCTTTGTGCGCTTCGCGCGCATACTTTCTACAGGCTCCAACATTATAATGGATCTCGAACCAAACCAAATAGGCCTATTATATGGGTGACGTTAAAAACGTTATACTGGACCCTTTAAGTGGTAGAAATGCAAAATTTTGCGCGCTTCGCGCGTATTAGTTTCAATGTTTCATTATTTAAGCTTAATTTATAGTATCTGAAGGCTTCCAACATGTTTTTAATGACCGTTTTAGTTCAAAAACTGAAAAATTTTGCGCGCTTTACGCGCATATTTTCTACAGGTTTTAACATTATAATTAGAGAATAAAACATAGTTCTTAGCTGTTTTGCTATAGACGATGGTCTTATAATGTATAGGCTGTACCATATTTGGAGTCGTGTATGGTCGCTGCAGGCGGCCATACACGCAATTTGGATTATTCCATTACACTCGGCTTCGCCTCGTGCAATGGAAAAATCCAAATTTGACCTTGTCCTTGTGATATAGTTTTTACTATCACACGCTCAGGCATTCAATATTTGTATACTATTTAAGTGTTAGAAATGCCAATTTTTAGTTCAAAAACTGAAAAAATGTGCGCGCTCAGCGCGCATATTTTTTGCAGGTTTTTGCGCGCTTTGTATTAGTTTCAACGTTTCAATATTTAAGATAAACAAGATAGCTTGAGAATGTGTGCCCCCTATCAAAACAGTTCTGGATACGCCCTTGGCTCCCCCCCCCCCAGAACTATTCAATCAGCGCTATGCGCTGCTTTATTCAACATTTCAATTATCATTATCAAATTTGTGTCCCCCCCACCCCCCACCCCCACCCCCCCCCCCCCCCCCCCCCCCCCTTTTTGACGGTTCTGAGCATACAGTCCATACAGAATTTTTTTTGGGCACAAATGGCTCTGTCGGCAATTGATGACCTTTACCCCCCCCCCCCCCCCCCCCCCCAATGAAAAGGGTTTGGGGACGCCCTTGATAATACTGAATAGCAATGTTGGCGCATTTACTTGTTTGGGAGTATGTCCCATGTTTGCGTTTTGTTAATGATCAATTCCAATTTACGGGGATTTCCCGTTCATGTAAAACAAAACCACAGAAAATAATCTAGAAACACTGCATGCCAAGTGTCCCACCGGCAGATGACCGGTCTTTCCTGTTGATGTAGTTAGAGTTGAAGCAAAGTCGGCACTGAGCAAAAAGCTCCAAAATGTGATAAAATGTCTGATCCAGGCCCCTCTCCATCCCATGAGTATTCCCCACTGTTGACCGACAGGGACAGCGATAGAGTGGTTAATCAAGATAATGGTGATTACGATGGTTTTGATGACTGGACTTCGGACCGATTTACCTGCACTCGACTTCGAAATCCTCCCAAAACAAGTGCGATATGTTACAACCAATTACAGGGTCCATTAGACAGTCAACAACAAGCTCCGCGTCAGGTGGATGGCAATATGGGGTTCTTGCATAGATTATGGAGAGAGCTATGGGCTTTCAAGAAGACTGTGCTATTTGTACTGATACCACTTTGTGCTTCACCGTTACTGATTTTCATTGGAGATAATGTAAGTTGCAAACTCTGATACTACCAACCATAGAGTCTATATAGACTAGATATAGAGTTATAGAGCTATATGAATCCAATTCAACTACTGGGATGCCATCATATTTTTCAACATTTCTGAATTTTCATAACATTGGTCAATCTTTTGCTTCAGATATCATGTTTAATGGTGAAAGAATATGTATGCCTTTGTTAAATGATGGCTCAACCTATTTCAATCATAATTTCCAAGAAAAACTGACTTAAATGTGGATTGCCCCATCATCCCACTAGTAAGTAGTACATCTAAATGCTCGGCTTCAATGTTGATGTTGCTCAATGCTCATGACACTAGGCCCTTCACAATCGATTTTGAGTTTCCTGTTGCAGGTTTAAAAAAAAGGGACGAGGTGACTTTTAATTATTAATTAATTATCTTTTATTTTCTTTATTTTGAAATTAATTATTTTGTGGTTGCAACCATGTCAACCCCTTTTGAGAACTCTGCTTTAATTATTTTCCAAGTATGATTAATTTAATACCCAAGTAATAATGAAATAATGTTCTACGTTTGTACATCATCATAGCTGATATGATTAAAGTCAGAAAGTAGCAAATAAAGTTGATTGAAAGTCATTTTAAAGGCCAAAATCCTAATTAATTTTTGTTTGTTTGTTTGTAATTCTCAATTTCGGACGCAGGCGGCAACAGGAAACTCAAAATCAATAATTGTGAAGGGCCTTATTTAATTTTCAGACAAATGGAAATTCTTCTTTAACTTTAAAATGCTATCAAAAGTTACCAGGCAATTTTCCTACATTTAAAAAGTACGATGCACCGCCAGCGGCTGAAAATGATATTTGGTGGAAAAGATCACATTGTTAATCTGACAATCCCGGAAATTCTTTTCTAATTTAATCAATAAATCCATTATTTTGTTTTAAATTTCTGTGTGAAATTTGCAGCTAGGACTTAACTCTTTCAAGGGTATGATTTTTTACTTATGTAAAAATAATATCCCAACATGAAGAAAAAAAGATTGAGTAAAAAAATGTTCAATGTCTTATTAAGCTTGTTTCTACTGAGATGCATTAGCCGGAACATTCCGACTGACAGCTCTGTAGAAACAGGTCCTCTCCGTCTCTGTGACATTAGACAGCTAAACCAGAAATTGATTAATGATCAGTGATATCAATATTAAACTGTTGAATTGATGAAAAACGTTAGGATATATTGCTGTCTTTTGCTTGTTTGTAGAAAACAGTACCGCTCAAATGCATCCACCTAGCCAAATACATTTTTCAACAGTAAATAGCGGAGGCTCTGTATAAACATACTCTTTATTTGTTTACTTAAACTGGTTTGTTGGTGTGTTCACTTATTTTTTATTTTTTTATTTATTATTTGTACCCTCAATCACACAATTTACTATATATAATAAACATACCTTTTCTTTTGGTGTCAGCTGTGGATGTGAATGAATTGGATGTATGCAAGTGTTCCCAAACTTGATCATTGATCGTTATTGATGAGTTCACTGGTTTTTTTGTGTGTTTTTTAATTTTTTATTAATTTAAAATTTATTTGTTTGTTTTTTCATTCATTTTTGTTTGTTTAACCGTTTCATATTATGTAAATGATCGGTTTTCGAAGACCAAGAGTAAATTTGGAAGTCAATTTAACAGAAGCTTCAAACCAGTATAATAATACAATGATCATGTTGTGTTGTTACTTTGATGTCAAACAGCCATCGAAAGGAGGATGGGTCGTTATCGTCATGGCAGGATTCTGGATCTTTGAAGTGGTCCCTCTAGCTGTTACGGCTCTTCTACCAGTCATACTCTACCCCTTAATGGGAATTCAAGATTCCGATGATGTATGCCGCAATTATCTGAAAGACACCAACTTCTTATTTGTGGGTGGGTTGATTGTAGCAGTGGCTGTGGAACATTGGAATCTACACAAGAGAATAGCGTTGAGTGTGTTGATGCTTATGGGATCACAACCAAGATGGTAAGTGTTTTCTTTTTTCATTTAAAAGGTGCAATCTTAGCCAGTGACGGCATCAGCATCAACATTGGGGGGGGGGGGGGGGGCAAACAGGGGACAAGAAAAAATCTGTGGGGAAAAGAAAAAAATGTGGTTGTAAAATGCATGCGAATTTGTTGAGGGAGACATTTACAGGACATTGTAAAACACTTCTTGATATTTATTTACAAGTGTATTGAATTATTTTGAAGCAAATTAAAAATATCCACACAAAAAAAAGAATTTGTTTCCACAAATTAACCTCCCAGCTTGCTTCATTTAAGATGGACAAACAAGATCATTTGTTTAAAATAACAAGTTATAATTTGAAATTATAATTTTGCAGGTTAATGTTGGGTTTTATGATAACCACCGCCTTCTTATCAATGTGGATAAGCAATACAGCTACTACAGCCATGATGATACCAATTGCACAAGCAGTACTGCTACAACTTGTAGGAGAAAATAAGAAGGTAAATCAAACAATCCAGGTATACCGTATATGGAGGTGTCTCAAAGGGGTAATGCTACCTTAACCCTAACTCCTTTGGCATGTTTTGGGGAATAAAACTATCAGGGAGAAACGGGTCACATTTGGGGGGTAAAATGGGGTGGTGCCGGGGATCAAACCAGGTAGAAGTCTGATTGAACATTGTTTTATTGGTTTTTGTGTATTTAAAAAAAACATATATTTAAAAAAATGTATATCAACATAGAATTTCAAATACTTCATCACGCTCAGACAATTTTTGTATCGGTAAAAAACTTCATGTTCAGGTTAGATTTTAGTTACAGCTATAATACTTGTATACATAAAGCACAAGAAATAATAGACAACCAATAATAATTCTCTATTCTTGATGAAGCAGTGATGGTAAAGAATGTTGTCAGTGATTGAAGTCAGGCCCGTAACCAGGGGAGGGGGGGGGGGGTACATTCTTTTTGTACCTATGTACCTTTTTTTTTACTAATGTACCTTTTTTTTTGAAAACATTTTGAACTTAAATATGTCCTAACCCCCCTGCCTTTTACGATCTTTTGGGTACCAATGTAACTTTTTCCACAAAATATGCCCCCCCCCCCCCCCTAAAAAAACCTGCTTACGGGCCTGATTGTAGTTGTGTATTTCTTAATGTTGTGTGGTATATTATGTCGGTGAACATAGGCCAGGTCTAGTTGAGTTGTAGTGTAAAAAAACATGTATACTGATGTGCATGTGACTATATAATGCTTGTGACTTTTAATGACCAAACTCTAAATCCATTTTAGTTTTTTAAAACTATAGTTTCTCATCTCTAAATATTTGAACATCTGGTTCATTCTTTAGAATATTACATTCCAATATTAGCCCAACAATTTATTGTTTTTATGCTGGTACCTTATACATCCTGGATCCCAAGGCCAATGCATCCATATGTAGGTTGATTTATTAAACCAATACACACATCAAATTGGAATCCAAATAAACACCGTGTGTAGTCACTCTGTTTTGACATGAAAATAATGATCAATTGTAAATTGTAGCTTAGGTGGCATATGCATTTTGGGCTGCCATGGCTATATGCATGGTAGGCCTACATGTAACTTAAAGTGGGTTAAGCGACAAGGATAAAATGTGTAACTGCCATGGGTGAAGGTAAAGCCAATGTATAATATTTCAACAATAAACAGTTATGTTATCACATTATGTTATGATGCAGTGTATGAAACTGGCATTAATCAAATGTGTTTGAACTGTTTCTGTCACTGTATGTGAATTTATTTTGATAGAACTTGCAATCAAATCAGTGTCATAAATACCTGGGGGGGGGGGGGCAGTCAACTATCATGCTTTGTAAGCATGCATGACCAAAGATTTTCCAGACATCCCCTAAACATCTATTTCCTCTGAAGCATATATCCACATTCAACATAAATGAGGTTTCTACATGTTTTTCTCTCCAATTTGACACCTAAACGAGTAAAATATCAACAGGATTTCGAAAGGAAACTGTCCTTTCCTTGAAAATTGTCAATTTTTTGACAAATTTTAACCCATTGAGGGGTTATGCGTGTAAAACATCTCATTTTAAAATCAACCCTTATTATGCGTTTTTTTGGTCATGCATGCTTACAGTTGGTCAGAGCTCTTGTGGTAAGTGAGCTAAGGCAAGGAATTGGAATTTTGTTATACTTGAATCCCATCCCCCAAATTGCCCATCCCCTATGTGTAGATAAATGAACAGCTATAAGGCGCCTGGAAAAGCCCCTGTTCTATGGGCAAAAGGACCTCTCAGATCGGTGATCGGGCATGTGTGTTTTTTCTTTCTTTTTTTCTCCAAAGTTTTTGAATATTTAAAACAATTTAAAATTTTAAAATAAAATTTACCAAATTTTCAAATAAAATTTACCAAATTTTCAACTAAAATTTTCAACTAGAATTTACCACATTTTCAAATAAAATGTTCCACTAGAATTTACCAAATTTTCAAATAAAATGTATCCAATTTTCAAACTAATTTTGTAAAAATCTTGTTCAAAATTGAAAATTCAAAAAGAAATGGTCAGTTGAGACTGTAGAACAGAGTGTGTTTTTGTTGCCCACAAAGAGACAAAAAAGATATGTACAAAGGGAAAAACTAAAGATGAAAGACTGTTTTACCTTTTCCCCCTGTTTTATATGTAGGCATTCAAACCAGAGGCGGAAGATGACAACCAAGCCATGTAGTGTCATCAACTAATGACCTTGCTCCATCGTATGGATCAACGGAAATGGATGGTGGCCATGGACAACCATGTCATGGAGGAGGAAACGCAACTCGACTATGTTCAGGAAAAATCAGATGCCATATACGTATGTCAGCAACATTTGTGGTAGTAATACTTTGTAAAGACACTTACATTAGCAACAATAAAAACAAAAAAACAACTTGTAAGTTGTAGTATAGTAAAAACTATCACAACCACCACCCCAACCCCAACCCTCAAAACAACAACTCTAATGTCAGCGGGCTATATTTATTGGTAAAAGCAATATCCTGAGGTTAGCCTAGTGTAATATTAGCTGAGTATGTAATACTTTATTTTGAATAGATAAAATAACCACTCAAAATTACAGTCCAAATTACTCTTGCAGATTGTGCAAAAATGTCAAATCAGGGCTAAATTTACTCATTAAGGCAAAGGAAACAAATGACTTGTTCAACAGGCCCAACCAATTGACCTATTTCTTAGAATTTGACATTGTTTTGAAGCATCACTGTCTCCTTCACCATTAGAACTGGGTTGGTTTTTTTGTTGTTGTCCAATCCCATTATAACATTTGTTAAGCAACAGTCCAAAATTACTCATGCAATAAATCAGGTATAAGACTGATTTTATTGATATGCAGAAACCGTCTCACCACTTGTATTGATTGAATAACCAGAGTGTATGTTTTGACTGCCTTTAATCATCCATGCTTGAATTAACATAAAAACCTTGATTCTTTCTGCACATTATTTAGTGTGCTTGAATCAGATTATTTTCTTTTTCAGAAATTCTGAGATTCCTTGGTAGAAAAGCCCACTCTTACAATGCACATGTCAGCCTATATAAAATGGGAATAATTATGTATTTGGTTGTTTGTTTTATCTTTTTTTCTGAATAAAAAGTAACTAAAGTTGTGAATTGAACTAACAAAAACCCTTTCCTTTTTCTTTTTTCTTTTATTTATAATTTACAGTTTTCAATAAATAATTTTTCAGATATCAAAAATCATTTCATAAGATTAAGAAGCAAAACAGCTTCATATGTGTGTTCACTCTTGTATGATGCAACAGCCCCTCTACCTCCATGATTGTTTATGAGTATTTTTATATCTGTGTATATAAATAAAACCCAACATATCCTAGAATGGCACAGCAAACCTTTGTGTGATATATCAATTGGTTTCTCAGGTTGTGATCGAGTTGGATTATTTGAATACCATGTGCCAGCTTGATCCTTTTTTCCCCGGTCATTATTTGGCCTATTTATTATTCCTGATAGTTTCATTGTTATGAAACCTTGTAGCAACAATCAGAATGGGAGAACAAAATCCCCACTTTATGTTACCTTCACACAAGATGATTTAAATAAATGATGGGGTCTTATAATGATAATAATAATAATAATAAAACCATATTTATAAGCGCCTAACATCAAGATCCCTAAGCGCATAAACATAAAAACAGCAATACAAAAACAAATATAGATAAATACAATCAAGAACAAATAGAAAATATTATAACATGTGGCGTTATACTGTACCAACCCGCCTAATCATATTTTGATTTCAAATTAATCCTCGACAATTGACCCCGCTGGGGATCGAACCCAGGACATCTCAAACTGTAGGCCAATGCTCTATCCAGTGAGTCACACTACTAGAATACGCACCTCTCCCATGGATATGAACTTTATTTTTGTTTTCTCCTTACAGCAAACAAACCTCACCAACAGACAGAGAAAGTGAAAAATCTAAAGAAAATACTACAGATACAAAGCCAGTAGCAGCAGGAGATGTGATCGATTTGTCTAAATTGAATGAAGAGGAACGTCTGTTGAGCAAAGGTCTAATGCTCTGTATCTGCTATGCAGCTAATATAGGAGGCACGGCTACATTGACTGGAACAGGACCAAACCTGGTTATTGGAGGAGTTGTGGATGAGTAAGTTGTAACCAGTGGCGTGCGTAAACTAGGTCTTTGATTCAAAGAGGGAGGGGGCAAGAAGGGGACAGGTCTGTGATCGGGGAAAGGGGAATAGCTGACTAATTTTGGTATGATTCGCCATTTCATTTGAGGGGAGCATCAGGGGCCGAGCCTTTTGGCAGGGGAGGATATTTCCCCCTAGTTACGTCCCCTGAATATCCTTCAGGGTGAGAGGATAAACTCCCCATAATTTCTCATGAATGTGTGCTTTGTTTGGTTGCATTCATTTTTTCAGTCAATTCCAAATACCTTCATTAAACATATCTTTGCTGTTCTGACATACCGGCACATGTGCCATTTTGGGCAAAATGAGTTAAGATGCATTTTATGATCTACAAACGAAACTCTTTATTCTCCCAAAAAATTGAGACAAAAAGGTAATTAATTAATGAGATACCGCACTAATTAGTGTGATATGCCAGGGTTTGAACATAATACCGGCATGAAAACCTCATTTTGTATTCTGACATACAGGCACATCACAATATTCTGCCATAGACCACCGTGTAACTGCAGTTCTGATATACCGGCATATCACTGTATCACTGTTCCACTGTTCTGACATACCGGCACATGACTTTATGACATAATTACTCCTAATTAATAATTGCAATTTGTTGTTGTAACATGCTCATAACAAACATAAGTATATATCTATTAGTGTTCTTTGACAATGATAGTGACATTTGATGTAAATGCTCTCTAACAAGTCTTTAAAAATTGGAAAATTTTCAAACACGATTTTCTCAAAACGCTGTTTTTTGTGATGTGCCGGTATGTCAGAACAGCGACGATATGTAAGTTTCATTCAATTCAGCAGTCTCTTCCCTAAAGCATTTCTTGATCTTTTCAAACAGACATTTGATCAATTTAGTGTTACTTGTCACGAGGGACAAGCGCCTATAGCTGCGTGCACTCTTTTTCCTGGTCAATGAACCCCGAATTCCCAAACATATCACGTGAGGGCAGTATTTTTTTCAGAATGATCGCGTCTCCAGTGACTTTATCAAGCTCTATGTTGGTTGATAAATGCATTTAATACCTGAGGATCGAGGTTATCTGTGTTTTTATTTATAGTTTCGATTTGTTCTAATATTTAACCAATAAATATAAAAAAAAGTAACAACATCGGATGTAATTTGGGAGAGTATACCTTTTCATAAATGAGGTAATTTTACAGACAAAATACTAAATTTTCTTGATGTTTCGAGCTCAAAATCATTTTATGCACAAAAATGCCCAAAAATGTTATTGATAGAATCGCGAGTTTCAATGTTGCTCTACAATAAAATAGTAACACTGGATGGGGCAAACACAGGGAAAATAGTGTAATTTGATCAACATTTCATGTATCTCTGACAGAAAACTTTATGATTTCACAATTTAGCCCTTCAAATTCTACCGAGAGTTGCATAGGCTTTGTATGTTAAAGATCAAATTCAATCTCAAATCACTATACAGCCCGAATTTGTGTTTTGATATTTAAAGTCTTTTTCTTTTAGTTTCTTTTGGTTAATATAAGAAATATAACAAATTATCATGATAGAAATTTACGAAAATATTATAAAGGCGAAGTTATTTAGACTCGTTAAGCGTGGCACACTGTTTGTGCAATGCCTATGCAGTCACACAGTAGTTGATTATTACGTGTCAAGTAGTATCAATTTCCTATACAAAGGAAATGCATGTTCAAGTGATTGCGTAGGGCCTCTCAGAATCGATAGTTAATTTGGTAAATAAGTTGTTGAGTGTGAGTAACTTGTTGATAAACAAAACTGTTAAATGAGGGCATAGCTGACAAGATTCCCCATCCGTTCCTCGTGTTGTTGAGATCCTATTTTAGATAATACCTAAAACTTCCATGGCTACAATGCCCTTACTGTTACCCTCAGCTCTTGCAAACTCAATGCCATACCCCCTGGGTCCAGTGGCGTACCCAGCTTTTGGAAACTGGGGGGGGGGGGGCACGACATAGTTGTACCGACGAAAAGGTATGATGTACCGACAAAAAAATGTTTACAGACTCCAAACAAAATGGTAAAAGTTGCCCAATTTTTTCTCCGTCAGCAGCTGAAATCTTGATAAGTGGGGGGGGGGGGGGGGGGGGGGGGGGGGGGGGTAGGGGTAGGAGTGACGTTGTCCTCAAAATCGGCCGAAAAAAACTCATGGTCAAAATCAGAAATGTACCGACGGAGGCTCGTGTGTACCGACGGGATATTTCAGGGAGGCCACTGGGCCCCCGGGCCCCCCTCTGGGTACGCCACTGCCTGGGTCATAAAGAGCAGCACTGTCCTTGCTAATATTATAAGCAGAATTAATTAACTATCCACATACACAACAAGAGTGCTCGTGACCTCTACTGGCAGATCACCTAATACACAAGCAAGGACAGTGCTGCTCTTTATGATTAATAAAACGATATATTTTTGGAGCCAATTATATTATGTTTTCTATCCTTATCAGGGGGGGGGGGGGCGGTAGGAGTGACGTTGTCCTCAAAATTGGCTGAAAAAAACTCATGGTCAAAATCAGAAATGTACCGACGGAGGCTCGTGTGTACCGACGGAGGCTCGTGTGTACCGACGGGGATATTTCAAGGGGGGCCACTGGGCCCCCGGGCCCCCCTCTTGGTACGCCACTGCCTGGTTCATAAAGAGCAGCACTGTCCTTGCTTGTGTATTAGGTGATCTGCCCGTAGAGGTCACGAGCACTCTTGTTGTGTATGTGGATAGTTAATTAGGAATTTACCCGTGCTCAACCTGAAGATCTATTGATTTGCAAATGCATGAGTACATGTATAAGTGTTGATCATAATGATGAAGGATTGTGTTTTGCTGGATTCAGTTTCTACAATATCTCTACAATAAATTACATAAATGGATTGAGATAACTTGTGTGTGATTCTCCTTTGATAGTGTAATACCCGGTGGTTTCAGTTAAAATTGACTTTGGTATGCATTCATTCTCAAAATCGTGGAAAAGGGGAGTTTTTAAAATCATCTCGCTCTGCAATTTCCCAAAATGAGGGTGTTTTTGTAAAGTTATGTCCGCGAAAAAGACCCCATGTCCACTCCTCTGTGCATCAATTGTAAAAGGGAGTATTTTGAACCAATGTGTCCTCGGGGGATCATTTAGAGAGTGTCCTTGAAATGGTAAAATAAGGGGTGTTTAATTTTAACAGGCAAAATGTCCTCGTTTTTGCATGAAAAAAGGGTCAAATGAGCAAAACTGTCCTTGAAACGCCGTCAATAGGGGATATTTTTACCTCCAAGAACGATCATGTGATACCCCTCTGAATATGAAGAAAAAACACTGGCATATAATGTTCCAAAGAATTAACACAGCAATATACCAGCATTCCTTCACCGAACTATCGACTACCACACGGAATGTAAAATAAAACGATATATTTTTGGAGCCAACTCTATTATGTTTTCTATCCTTATCAGGTTATATGGTGATGCAGCAGGCCTTAACTTTGCCACATGGATGTTCTTTGCTTTTCCCGGTATGGTGATTATCTTAATTCTGGCTTGGTTGTGGCTGCAGTTTCTATATTTAGGAAAGAGGTTAGTAAGGGGGCTGTGATTTTCTGCTGTAGTGTATAATGAATGTTCCAAATACATTGGGCAGCTGTAAGCATACATGATCAAAGATTTTCCAGACACCCCCTAAACACATATTTCCTCTGGAGTCAAAATTTGTTATAAAATGAGGTTTTTGCTTGTTTTCTTTCCAATTTAACCCATTAAGTGAGTAGAATATCAACAGGGTTTTGAAAAATGTACCCTTTTTCATGAAAATTGTCAATTTTAGACCTGTAATGCTTGCAACACACCCCATCTCAAGAAACAACCCCTATTACGCATACAATGTAATGGTTGGCTGGCCAACACCCCTCCCTCATAGGATTCCCCCCCCCCCCCTGTGACTGTGAGTACCCCTTTTCTTTTCAATCCCCCAACACGTCCCTGGATATAATGGTATTTGCTCACAAGATGTTAATGTACCATTAAAGGATATATGTGGCAATAATTTATCACAGATAATTCAAATAAAAGCGTTATCACTAGTGAGTTTCCAAGCAACACTAGATCCCAAGTGTGTTTAATGTATTGCTACTTCAGTTAACTGGTTGTCCCGCTATCATAGCATGCTTATCACTATACCGCAAATAATTGATGATATCATTAACTACTATATAACTTGTATGTATTGACAACTTATTTAGTCTAAGAATATAACAATATAACATTGTTTAACATATAGATAAACATGTTATGCTGCTAAAAGGTATTTCATTCATTAATTTATATTCAATTATATGCTTTTATATGGTCAGGGGGTGGAGTGCCCAAAAATGATATGGGTAGAATGCAAGGTAGACATTTGATTAGTAGGTCATTTGATTAGAGAAAATATAAAGAAATTAGGAGTCTTTGGGTGAATGCCAAATTGCTGAAAAAATAGTGGTCTTTAGGTGACATTTTTTTCTTCCAAAATGTAGGGCCTTAAAGTGATTTTGTATTAAACTATTCATACAAATAGGGGTGAAATACAGCAAGGCTTGAACAATGGGGAAAGGAATCTTTTAAATTAATAATGTAATGTACATAAAAATATACCATTTTTGAAATGCAATCCATTTTTGGTATCAAATTCCACAAAAAATAGTGATTTTTACATTTTTGCCCAAAAATCATTTTTTTAAACTGACAAAATCAGTTTTCACCCCTATTCATAAACATAGGGGTGAAATACAGCAAGGCTGAACAATGAAATTTATCAAGCACTGTAACTTTTAAACTAATAATGTGATGTACATAAAAATATACCATTTTTGAAATGCAATGAGTCAGGAAAATCCATTTTTGGTATCAAATTCCACAAAATCTCTTTTTTGGCGCCAAATGTTTTCAGACAAACTAACAAAATCAGTTCTTGGTAAAAAATGTCACCAAAATCATCTAAAGTCAATTATCTAGGATCGTGTTTTGTTTTTTTGGCTTAAAAATGTTTAGTTTTGAAAATATTGACCAAAAAGTGCAAAAAATGTGATTTTTGAGATTAAAAACGAAATGTTTGCACTTCCTAGATAATTGACTTTAGATGATTTTGGTGAAATATTTGAATTTTTTACCAAAAATAGATTTTGTTAGGTTGTCTGAAAAATGTTTGCGCCAATAAAGTGATTTTTGGGCAAAAATGTAAAAATCACTATTTTTAATGAAATTTGACACCAAAAATGGATTCTCTGACTCATTTCATTTAAAAAAATGTATACTTTTATGTACATCACATTTATAGTTTAAAAGTGACAGTGCTTGATAAATTTGGCGCAAAAAAGGGTTGACACCTCCCTTAACTTGTATCCAACATTTATAGAAGTGTTCCCCACCTGGTAATATAGCTTCTATTTTGATTTGACAAATGGGCTACATACCAGCACATTCAATAGTGCTGGTAATATAGCTTCTATTTTGATTTAAGAGGATAAACATCCATCTTATTGTTGGGGAAAATCACCCTTAAAATCACAGAAAATAGACAAATCAATGTGTTATTTTGTTTTCTGTAGGCCAACGTAAAATATATGTTTTGTTAATTTTCAGTTGTTCAGGCTGCTGGAAAGATTGTACGACCTGTTTATCATGCGGTAAAAGCAGCGACGCTAACAAGGCAGGTCATGAGGTCATCAAAGAAGAATACCGTAAACTAGGATCAGTTACGTAAGTGTTGCCAAACCTAGTGACAGTTTGTTCTAGAAAATTCTATATTTTTATACCAGGGCTATGGATATAAAATATATAATGCGACTATTTGCTTGGAAACACTTGCGTTCCATGTACTGTAAATCCAAAAATGTTCATGAGTTTAAAATTTCATGAATCGGCAATACTGGCCTAATTCATGGCATGACCATTTCGCGAATGTAAACTTGCTACAAGGTACATGTAGATTAGATATATTTGCGGCATTAATTTTTTGTGAGTAAGTGCTCCTAGCGAATTTAATGCCAACAAACGTTTCTGGTTTAGTATTTTGGTGGATGTACAGCATCACTACCTTTTGCTGTGTAACCACCTTATGCTGCGGAATAGAAATGCACATTTAATGGTTATTACTGGTTATTCAAAACCTCATGAATATATGCGATATGTGCGTCCGAATCAAATGCCGCCCTTTAGTGCCATGCACAAATAAAGCGCAGGTCACTAACAGAGAACCAAGGGCCGCTGCGTAAACATAAGTCATAATAATGCATATTAAGTTCGATCGAGAGAACAAGCTCACGTAATGCCACAAACGCTTAGCGTATTGCATAACGCAGTAGTTACGCGACAATGCGAGTGGTTTGTTTGCACAATTTTTAACCAGACTGATGCGATTTGTTCTGGGGAAGCAATTTGTTAAACTGGCATAAAGTTTAACTTTTAAATCAATAATTAATAGTACAAGTCACATCCGTATCATTACGTGACGATTACATTCTAATTGATGGTTTTGATTCACGATAATGACTTTGATCAGTTGTGCTCTTGGTATCTGTGAAGAATCAAAACATTTTACTTTGGGACCTCTCGCACTTGTGATTGATTTTCTTATAAAAATAATGACTTGTTATACTACTGTTCATAAAACCTACCAATACTTAAAATATTACAGATGAACATTAATTCCCTTGTATGGCTTAGATATTTAAATAAAAAGACTATAGCAATCAAAATATTGGGTAATAACCCCCACAAAACCAAATATTCATATTGCATACCTACAATATAGAATTTCTTTACCAGGGTTTGTCAGAGGTTCTTCTTAATCACACCATCTAATTAATGTTTGTCCAATTTTAATAAAGGTTTGTATATTTCCACAATATTTGGGTTTTTTTATATGATATTACATAGTGTTTAAATGTCATTGCTGACTGGGCAAGCTTGTCCCTTGATGGGTAAAAATGGTATAGTTTGATAAGCACCAAATTGGCAAGCCCCATTACAGCAGCGAATTAATACAGAAGGGTGTATAGGTGCACATGAACGCAACTAGCACACTGTGCATCAAACTGTGCGGAGAGATACAAACCACATATTTCTTGCCAATTTGGAATTATATGAACTATAGATTCTCCATTTGATATTTGTAACTCCTTTGAAGTCAGGGGTCATGGGGTAGTTTTAAGCCTTTTTTCAATTGACTTTTCTTTAGGTTTGTCGTGTCCAAACTTTCCAATCCTTTAGGGATTAGGGAGATTATTAGCAAAATCTCCTTGCTGTGCAGTTACACGATCTGGAATGCTCGAAACGAGCCCAATGGGACCCAGCCCCATGTCTAAAAGTATAACCCAACGACCATCACGCAGTGCGCAAAGGCTTCAGGTCTCCGCCACCGCGGGGAAAAGTAGGCAATACGGAAAGCTCCTTGCCGGGAAATGAATACCTCTCGCGGGGAAAATGCAAAGAGTGAGAAAAAAAATTAAAAAGAAAAGAAAAGAAAAAAGTTCAAAGAAAAAGAAGGAAAAAAAAAATCGAAAATGTTGGAAAAACAGAGGATATTTACCCCCGGAAAATACATTTTACTTGTATTATGTAAACAATGTCTGGTTCCTGTATGTTATTTTTCCCATGTTACGCCGTGCCGCGCCGTAAAATTGGTATCAGCAATTTGAGATCGCACGTGTTCTGACGTAATGCATAATGATTAAAATGCTGCCTAGGTTGATGAAATAAAGCTCAATAAAGAATTGACTAAGACTCTGCTGCCCTCTACATTTTGTTATCAATGTAACGTACGGTAATTTTCAGGATCGACTGGAAGCCACTGGAGGATGTACTCAAGATGGCGGCGCGTGTTCGAAACAAATATTTCTTTGGTATAAAAAATGTCAAAACGGAGGACATTAATTGTGATATTACGCAAATTATGAAACCCTCTGCCAGGGATAAATTTGGAAATCAATATATTTTCTCGCAGAGAAGAAAAATGGACTTTAAAGTAAGCTTATTTACTTGTTAAAGAGTGATATTTGGGGGTGATTTTTCGGTCACATTTTTGGTCGCGGTTTCTCGCATTTGGTTTATTTTCGTGGGATTTCTCGGTTTTGGTTGCAAATCCCGTGAATCGCGGTTTTAGTAAACTCGCCTCTCGGTTTTTGCCTAAAAAAATCGCGGGATCCTCCGGGGCCTAGTGATTTGTGACTTTTTTTATCACTTCCGAGGTCTTTCTCTCGCGGGAAATTGCATAGCTTGCCGGGAAAAAAACACATTTTTTTCAGGCGGTGGTCTCCGCCATACCTGATTCAAATCTTAAATTATTTATAATGTTGATATTTGTATTGTTTGTCCTGTCTTTTCCTGCCTGTATGTTGGTCGGTCAGTGCTGGTCGTTGACGGCTCAACATTGTGTCCTGGGTTTTATGTACGTTCTTTTTATCAATTTTATTGTATTTTTAATGATTGAATAAAGAATGATAAGGTTATATTAATAAAAAAATCTTTTGTCTCAAAGCTCTTCAGTTTTTCAAAACCTAATGCGGAATGCATTTTTTTAAAAGTTTTTTAATATTTTTTTTTAAATATAAAATATTGAAATCCTTGTAAAAGTGACCTTTTGTATTTTATTTTTCTTCTTCTAACGCGCATCAATTAACTAACGCGTGCGGGAGCTTTGAGACAAATGATTTGTTTAACATAGCCTAATATCGTATAATTCATATTTTTAATTGTTTTGTTTTTTAATCTGTTTCTGTTGCAGATGGGCAGAAATGGCTGTATTATCACATTTTGTTGTGTTGGCTTTGCTTTGGTTACTCAGGCAACCAGGTTTTATACCAGGATTTGGCGGCTGGACTGATATCTTTCCCGTTCCTGAGTAAGTTACATTGTACTCTGATGTATGTTGTGTTATAATATGATGTAACTCAGCATGTCAATGGACACTATATCTTAAGGGTAGTCAGAGTATTATATATCACAGTATATAGAACAAGTACATCTTGTAACACAAAAATGACCAAAGCGCATTCAGAAAGCAAGTTTTTGAACAAAGCAATTAATGAGACCGCTCTGATCCTGTGAGAAAGATCATTCGGATCCACAGACCCTGCAGGACTGAAACATCCAAGGTTTTAGTGTACATGTACATGATGAATTGATAGATGTGTAGATTGTAGAACAACTAATTGGGACCAGAACTAATTGGTGATTTTGGGTTTGACCAAGATGAAATTTGTAAATTTAATGATGATGGCCATTGATATAACACAACATTTTCCTTTGGAAAACATTTGGTATATAAACTCCTTCAAAAAAAATCAACAGGTTTTAATAACCATTTTTTCGTATATTTTGTGATATATTCATATTGTATTATATAAACTGCTCACAAAAAGTATCGAAACACTTAGAAATGATTCAATATACATGTATAACGGCTCGAAAAGGTATGCATTAATCTAAGCAAATAACCAAGTGCATAATTTTGTTCTGCGTATTTTGACACCTCGATCGTTGAGATACGATGTTGCGGAGTGGAGTTATTGTCATTTCAATGATCGTGGGTCCAGTTTCAAAAGTGACACTCATCCCTATTGAAAATCACGAATCTGATCATTCTAAACAGTAATGCAAACCTCTTTCTATAGGATGATTGTCACTTTTGAAACTGGACCCACGACCATTGAAATGACAATAACTCCGCTCCGCAACATCGTATCTCATCGATCGAGGTGTCAAAATACGCAAAACAAGATTATACACTTGGTTATTTGCTTCGATTAATGCATACTCTTTCGAGCCGTTATATATTGGATCATTTCTAAGTGTTTCGATACTTTTTGTGAGCAGTTTATCAATGGAAAGCTGAGATATGTTCTTCTTTGGATTTCGCGCTTTTTTGTAAATATGTTGTAATTCTGGCGTGGAATATGGTATTGTGTTGCAAACATCACCAAGTATGAAGAAGTATGCCTACTCTTATAAACAATGAAGAAATTTACAAATTTTTGACAAGAAGTATTTTTCCTGATTTCTTTTTGTTTTTGTGTGCAGTATGTGTGCACTGAACCAAAACAAACGTTGCCATTCTATATAATATGAATATAATATAAACAATAGCGAATTTAATGTCCCATTCAGTACACGGTTCAATGATCATGTATGTTAATGCCTTCTGATGTATTACAATGAAGTTTATGCATTTGTACTCTGTATCTGTATTTTTGTATGTTCTGTGATTGTAAATGTTCTCTGTTAAATTGTTATTTAAAGGTAGATGACCCGATCACATTTTCGTAACACAGAATTATTTCAAACATACAGAGATTTTCATATCATATGAAAGCTCGTATTTTTCTCATCATCATACTGAAATTTGACGGCCTAAATCGGTATAATTACGGAGAAATCGATGAAATAACATCGAATTACCGCGAATGGTGGTAACCACCGATATAGTTTGTGTACTACTCAATGGGGTACAGTTCACAGCATCTTGTGCGTCTAAAATAAGAACCATTAGAGCTATGCAACTCAAACTTTGGAACACAACTTTTTTAAGGATGACCTTTCATGTAGAATAGAAAACTTCAAGTTGAAAATCGGAATGTGATCGGGTCATCTACCTTTAAGGTCTTTGTTAATTTAATTCTCGCCAGTTTGTCCGAGTCTATATATTATAAATTGTTATTAAAATAAAAAAATTGTGGGTGCCAAAATAGAAAAACAAAAACAAACAAAAACCCAAAACTAACATTAGCATAGCCAATAAATAAATACAAATGTATCAAAGACCATGATACTCTACATACATGTAGTGTAACCAAAATATACCATGTTTTCTCTTTACCACCTGAAGTGATTTCAGCAATCTAAGACTCGACCAGGACACATAGAAATTGTCAGTAATCAGGTTCATTCTAGGGGATAAGAGGTGGGCATTTAATGGTCATCATAAAAGTCATGGAATGACTTTTGAAATTTAAAAACTGTGTGTTGTTTTATTTCTTAATGATATTTCAGAAATTTGACCTCTCCAAAATAAACAAAAGGTGAAAAGACACAAAAATATATAAACATTCCCCCCCCCCCCATATGTGGCACATATACTGCTATCCCTCCGGCACATATAGTGCTATCCCTCCTCCCTAATTATGGGCAAAAACTTGGTATTTTCATTATTTAGTTGCTTTTCATGTTATGGGGTGTTTTTGATCTTTAGCATCATACTTCAGTTTTATTACAGAGCTTTTCATGTTGTGGGGTATGTTTTTATCTTTTGCATCATCCTTCAGTTTTACTACAGAGCTTTTCATGTTTTTATCTTTTATTCTTTCAGTTTTATTACAGATGCCACAGCAGCTATGTTTATATCATTCATGTTGTTTGTCTTCCCGTCTAAGGCGCCAAACTTTTTATGTTTACGCAAAAAATTAGGTGAGTTATCATAGCCTTTTCATATCAGGCTTCCTATCGAGTGGTTGGTCATTCATGTTTATGGAATAATGGTTGGGAATTAAGCAGTTTCATTTAATTGAAGCGGCTCAATGAAGCGGCTCAATTAAGCAGGCTTACAAGGGGCGCCATTACGAAAATATGTTCGCAAAATGGCGAAGCAGACGTCTGGGAGATTTGCTTCTTTATTTAAGCGATGAAGAATTTAATGAGCTTTTGCGAAATAAAGATTCCGCCAACACAATAAATTGAACAAGCTGTGCTGGGCGAGTGTATTCGCCCAGCTATATAGCCCGGGGCCATTATTTCACACAAAAACCTCAGCGAACACGGTCAACATTTTGAATAGTTGCCAGATAAGCTTACTTTAGCAGCAATTCTCGAACGATTCTACGTTAAATTAAGACAGGCAGACGGTGCATTTTTACTATTTTTATTGGTAAAAGCCTGATATAAATAATAAGAATAATAATAATATTATTGAATGGCTTGTTTTCGAATGATACAAGAATATATTGCACTCGCTATAAAAATATATTTGGTATCACTCTCAAAGCCATTCAATATCATATAAATATTTTCATACATGAATGATTTTTGGTTGAAATGTGGGTGGGGAGGTGTGTGGATAACTGAAACATGCTTCAAATGGGAGGCATTGAATAGAAAGGATCGAGGTCTTAACCCCCTGAGCACTAGGTGCCTATATATCAGCATCTAAGTACAATTTGGATTGGTTACAAAGAGTGTCATACCATACATTTAGCCAATCAGAGATACAGTAAGAATGGTGGTATGGTTGATAAAGAGATATAAAAGCACTTTTTTGATTGGTTACTCACAGCTAGGGTATATCGCATTATATCCTGTAATGAGCCAATCAGAGACACCGTAAGAAAGCAGGTAGTGCTCACAGGATTAAGCTCCACACATACATGTGGCCAATATGTGAGTACCCTTGCTACAGAAATTAACTTTTTAACTTTTTTAAGCTTTTTTATTTAATCTTTTGATTGGTTGACTAAAATACATTGTGATATTTGTTATTTTAGATCCGTCACCTATTGGTCCGAGACCAGCCTTATTAGACTGGCAAACTGTACAGAGAAAACTACCATGGAGTGTTATTATTCTGTTGGGTGGTGGATTTGCATTAGCAGATGGATGTCAGGTAGGATATGTCAGTCTTGAGACCAAGTCACCAAACCTTGTGTCACTAAACCTTGTTGACTCACAAAGTCAAGTAAAAATGCTAAATTTCAAGTCATAAATCAGGTCAATGTATATTTTTATACAAATATATAAAGTCTTTCCATTTTGGGCAAGTCTTAGATGAAATGTTAAGTTGAGTCACAGTTTGAAAATGTCAAAGCAATGTGTTTTTATTATCCCCTGAATGCATATGGATGGGCAATCACTGGCTGCTGATGACCTCATTACCATAAATGCTAGTGAAAGGTCAAATCATGTGGTCGGCCTACCTTTACATGCTTCCACCGGCAAATGCGATCAGCTGGAACCTTGTGTGTTTACACTGCCAAAGGACATTTCTGTCTTACTGGAATCAACCGCTATTATACTTCATTTTAAAGGATAAAAGGCTGCTGAATTCCAGGGGTTTTCACCGGTATAAGCATGCAAATACCAATGAGGTGTATTTTTCATTAGTTGATTTTTATCTGTTAACCGGAATATGCCATATTTTTTACTTCAGTAACAACATGCTGATTGAAAACAGGCTAGAAATTCAAATTGCAATTATGTAACGATGTACTTCCTATATTTTAATAACAAAAACTCACTCTTTGATTTATTACCTTATTATCTTGCACACACAGGCATCAGGGCTCTCTGATTGGATGGCTGAACAGTTTACTGCCCTCTCTGGTGTTCCCACACCAGTTCTAGTCCTAATTATTACAGTTATTATCTGTTTCTTTACTGAATTCACAAGTAATGTTTCCACAGCAACTATATTTCTACCCATTTTGGCCTCTTTGGTGAGTAGTCGGGGAGAGATTAAATCGATGACCATCTCAGCAGCATTCAATCAACACATTATTGAAATTTCATACCATATTTGTACCCATTTTTAGCAGCATTCAACTTTATTAGCATGTATGACCCATCACATCGAAAACAGACCAGTTGCCTGCATCTTATTTGCAGAAAAGAACAAAAGAAGATTTTAACAAATATAAATATAATAAGATGAATTTATCACCTCTTCAGCATTGCAAATTCTGGACTTTTTTAATGTTCAATTTCAATATGTTAGGTGTCATTTTAAAGCTAAAAATTAGGCTTGTAATATGAAATCAATTTTCCTTTATTCTTGAAGACACTGAACTGGTCTGTTTTGATTGAAATTTCACCCATTTTGGCCTCTTTTGTGAATAGTCTGGAGAGATGATTTGATTGATGACCATCTTTGCAGCATTCAACATTGAAATTTCATAATCATGGAAGCTTGATTGACACTGTACCGAGTACAAATGACCATGTTGGCATGTGCTTCAAGCATGGATTGATCACCCCTTTTTAGGTTAATTTTAAATTAGGTTTGTCAATGGGTCCCAATTTTTTTCCTTTAACTGTTTGTAACAGTAAAAGTAAATATTCCAGTTATGGTTTTTGGAGCTATTTTATGTAAAATTTGGAATATTCTTGAAAATTGATTAAAAATTAATAAAAACACCTGAAAATGCCTTAATTTTGGCCTAAATCAATTTAAAAATCAGGTATATTATTTGGTCTAATTTTTAACGTTTGGAAACTTTGATTATTGACTTATCAGCTGCTACTGCCATACCGGGTTGATTAAAATGTCTCTATGTCTCAATTGTGACTGTTTATTCTAATGATCATCAAGCTTCAAACAAGGGACATTGGAACAAGATCTTAGAATTTCATATCTCATACATTGTTTTTTCATTTGTATATCATTTTCAGATATCTAAACTTTACACCAGATTAATCTCTATGTAAATCCATGTCAATTGATTGATAGATGGTAAACATTCACAGTATTCATCATATCTCATACAAGCTGTTCTCTACTATACATTATTTTCAGATACTCAGACTTAACACCAGATATGGGTGTTAATCCATAATCAATTGATCGATAGCCAATACTTTGTTCTGTGCAGTGATGTTAGGGCCTATTCTTGTCATTGACAAAGCATTTCTGCACAGGTCCTAGGATTCATCCTTGATTGTGT
Source organism: Ophiura sarsii (assembly GCA_035610835.1). Taxonomy (NCBI): domain Eukaryota; kingdom Metazoa; phylum Echinodermata; class Ophiuroidea; order Amphilepidida; family Ophiuridae; genus Ophiura; species Ophiura sarsii. The sequence continues at coordinate 106,139,384 of CM069441.1, forward strand.
GGGTACTTAACGCCAATGCATTACAATCACAAACACTATTATGAGGTACAACCAATACCCTCAAATTTCACTACACAGAGTTAGAAAACTGAAGTTCAGGGTGTCATAAAAAGAGGGGGCGCATAATCCATGTCATTGCCCAACTGGTTACTCCACCAGATTGTAGATTTGGCTACAATCTTATAGATAATTTAATTGGCTTTCGAATGTCGTTGGTTTGATTGTTATTGCTCTTCCCAATCCAATGATTCGCTAGATCAATCACAGGCACTTACAAAGAACAAGATGCTTGTGGAAAGAGTGATTTTGCTCATTTAATATTAGTATTTACAAATTGACGTATAAATGAGCTTCAAGATGACCAAATTAACTTTCAAATGCTGTTTGTTTTGTTTTATTTGCTCTATCCTATCTAAAAATATGCTTGATTAAAGTTGATCACTGAAAGTCAAATGTCTGCTATTTTTATGAAGAAATACTTCTAAGCGTTAAACATAACAGCAATTTTACACATGGATAATTTCTTTCAAAAAAACTGGCACAACTTTGATTTTGTTTGCTCATAGTCAAACAAACATATCTTTGGATAGACTCAAGCAAATTCGACAAAACAAACTGTATACAAAAGGTTATTTAGTTATCTTGAAGCTCGTACAAACACCAAATCCAAATATGAAATGTTTAAAGATAAAAATAACACATTCCTCAAAACGCATCATTTTCTGAAAGTGGTACCGATTTTGAGTGCTCGTTGTTGACCAAACATATTTGTTAGATTGAGAAAAGTAAGTACAATCAAATAAACAGCATTTCAAAGCCAAGTAAATTATCTTTCGGATTATATAAAGATTACAGCCAAATACTGAGTAATCAATGACGGGGAACACATTCACCCTTTTTTAGGGACACCCTGTATGATTCTACATGCTGGAGATTGATAATATCCCATTTTGAAACGAAAACGAGGCTCTCCCCTCTTATCAGCGCGCCCATCGGCGTCACGCGATGCACAAACCTGCATGATGACTCTACATGCTGGAGATTGATAATACGCCATTTTAAAACGAAAACGAGACTCTCCCCTCTTATCAGCGCGCCCATCCATGTCACGCGATGCACAAACCTGCGTGAAACCACCGATGCAGTGCGTGAGGGGAGAGCCTCGCTGTCAATGTGTCGCAAGTAGCGCATACAGCAGCATCATCATCATTGTCAAGATCTAGTCCACAAACTTGCTCAATTCAATCCCATATATCACTCATCATATCATACATCTCTATTTCCTTTCAGAAATCTGGGTTATCCCATTGGATGGCGTTACAGTTTCAGGCCTTAGCTCACATCTCTCCCATCATCCTCAATATCATAATTGTCACCATAACATCACTATTCACTGAGTTTGCTAGTAATACAGCCACGGCAACCATATTTCTACCCTTGTTAGCTTCAGTGGTAAGTAATACATCAGAGAATCTTTGTATTCACCCTTTGACCAAAAACAAACTTAGGCCAAACAAAAACAATCGTAAACTGTTGGACAGACACAGGTATGGCAGTCACAGTCAATATGTCATTCACAATATCAGTGGTTGGAAATATTGTGTTCCTAATAGCTAGATAGACTTAAAATCATATTACTTTTCAATAGATTTTTTTTTTTTTTCACTTACAAAAGGTCAAATCCAACCAAATTTGTCATGAATACAATTGATAGTGCAACCTAATAATTGATAATCAGGTTAGCTTGATAGGCATCATTATAAAAAGCATTTCCAAAAATTCCACATTGCATTATCCTATCATATGCGTGTTAGGCGACGAAAACCCTCCCTGTTGTACAAACAAACTGACCTCTCTAGTCGGGTTAGTCGGTCAGGCCTAAATGGGTTGATCGGGACCGTACAACAGGTTGTTTTTTTGTCCCCTTACTTGAGTATTTTAGCATATAGCATATTTATATCATACCGTTTTAAAGTTCATGTTCTGGACATGTTTGCTTTTTAAAAAAGAAGAGTTTGAAGAGGGGTAGCAAGTTAAAGTGCAAGAGCATTTGAGACATGCCTGTCAAGATTTTCAAACTTCTAACTTGGGGGGTGGGGGGGGGGGTATGGATTATGCAAGGGCATAATGTCCCCTCCCTCATGAGTTGACAACCAAAAGTTTAGGCCATTATATATCTGTCTCTTTGGTAAATTTAAGATAGTATGTAATTTGATTTGTTTTGTACATTCCCGTAGGCTGAGAGTATCTGTGTGAATCCTCTATATATTATGATACCAGCTACAATCGCCTGTTCCTATGCATTCATGCTGCCAGTGGCTACACCACCAAATGCCATAGCCTTTTCCTATGGGACACTAACTGTACCAGATATGGTAAGGAAGTTATATATTTCTTTACTCTATTCATTTACCCCTGTGCAGTGACATCAGAGTGTATCATTCAGTAGACATGAATACCGCAATTTCATTGGTTATTAGCATTTTGATATAGTTTCGATTTGTCAATCTTTTGAAGTCTTAACTATACAATGTTTGATACGAAATTTGGTATCACATAGTGCGTATCTCGTATCACTCTGAGTATAGTGTGTAATCGTGTAAAGCAAGCGCCATGTCTCCAGATTGCGCATGCTGCTTTCAGCTCTCTACAAGCATTAGCACACAGTATTACCTCACAAGTCATGTTGTTGTTTTAAGTAATGGTAAATGTAAATTTTGAATGTATTTTTTCTTGTTTTCTGTGTTATCACCTTAAACTAAGCCCCCAATTTGTTTATTTTTGCATTGCATAACCTGCTTGAATCTTCATGTCTTGGCCTCCTGAATGATATATTTATTATCTCCTGTTTGTAGAGATAGATAATTTTCAGTAGTTGATACAACTGTTGATTCATATAGACAACAGCAAAGAAAACTAGGCTTAAATACATGTTATTCTTTAATTATTTAAATCTGTAACACCAAATATTTCATATTTTTCTTCATTGCAGGTGAAAGCTGGTATAGTGATGAACATCGTTGGTATAATTGTCATTAATCTGATGATCAACTCTCTAGGTTTGGTTATATTTGATGTCTTCAATTATCCAGAATGGGCACCTGATTTAGATGGGACATGTAGACCTTTTGTAACAAATATGACCACGCAGGTGTATGGTGCTACCACTACATGTGTATGTTACTAACATGACCACACCGGTATATGGTGCTACCACTACATGTGTATGTTACTAACATGACTCAATGTAATAACAATAGTTTTTATAGTAGAATACCATGTGACAGTATTCGTTGACGTAGTGTGCGTTAGTATCTCATGGTTGCTGGTTCAAGCCTGGGCCCATACATCTGTTCCAAAGGATGATACTGCCATAGGCTTTATGTTATGATCAATGTGATCAGTGGTTCATAACAAATTTAGCGTGAGCCAGTTGACCTGGTAATGGTTATATTCTAACATGCACTACACCAGTGAGTTAATGGATACAGTTCAATCTGGGGGTGGATGGAGGGGGGGGGGGGCCCTCAGATATGATAGTGTAAAAATATTTACAGATCATATTTGCTCAAAATCAATGTGACTAACCTTCTAATCAAAACAAACTCTGAAACACAAAAGTCCAAAAGTCTAGTCTAGAATAGAAGACAAAGTAAACAAGAACATTGACACAGGAAAAAATTGCACAGTTATAATAGTCAATGACCCAATATATCTAGAGAAGATTGGAGTATTTGACATTCTAATGCAGTGAGTGGGTGGTTTAATATGTAATTCATCAAAAATACGGCGTTTGATCGGTCGCTTCAAATTTTTTGCTGCCTTATATCAGGCCCTAAAGGATGGCAATTCTGACATCAGGGGCAAACACATGTTTTCAGCATTCTGCATCCACTTCAAAGCGCCGCACTCAGGCGATATAATTATGATACTACTTAAAATATGGACAAACCCATCCATTGTCACAATAGTCTGGCAACCAAAACTAAATATCCATCTTTTATTCTCTAAGCCTCACCCCCCTCCTCCCCCCCCCCCCCGTGAACTGCACAAGCCGTGAACCGCACAAGCTGTGAACTGCACAAGCTGTGAACTGCACAAGCTGTGAACCGCATAAGCTGTGAACCGCACAATCTAATTTACTGTTTTTTGTTGTTGTAAATAATTGAGAGACTTATTTGATCAGAATAATATTTTTGATATGTAACTGCTAATGAAAGTTACAACTCAAAGTTTGAAGTATTAAAACCTTGTGTAATGATCCAAAGTTTGGCATATTTATGTACGAAAGTGGAGTTTATAAGAAATTTCTTCTCGGGCCTATCACAACCATGTATTTTAATTGTGAAATTAATGTGTTTGACTGTGCATTCTATTCATAGGTGATCATGTTGTTCATATATTGGTGTTGGCCATTTATACATACATACATACAATAAGTATTTGTGATGCGCTATTCCCCGGAGGCTCAAAGCGCTTACAAAAAAAATTAAAAATAATATAAGTTAACATAATAATATATAGAGAGCATGATTAGATGGGAAACAAATATTTATTTATTTATAACAATTAAGGCTGATAAGCCAGGACAAACCCAATAGTGACTTAAGCACTAAATTAAAGGGATGCCCGATGTGTGTGTGTACAGATACAGACCCGGGATGATCCCCTACTCTTTACAAAGGAGTCTGACCTTTTAACGTGCTCGGGGATAGCTCTTCCGATGCACGGGAGCACCATTTCTATGTGACTTCCTGAACCACGAGGCAATTGAGACTATAAGTACCTTGCCCAAGGATACAAACATGTTGGCGGTAGCGGAGCTAGAACTCACAACCTTTGAGTTGTGAGACCTGCATGCGATCCACTAGATAGTCTTGAGGGCCTTCTTGAAGGTAATAACAGAAACAGACTGCCAAATAAATAAAGGTAGATTGTTCTATAACCTGGATGCACAAACAGTAAAAGTCCTGTCACCAGCTTTAACTCTTGTCATAGGATACTCAAGACGAAGATGATCCTTGGAAGATCTTAAGTGTCTATTTGGAACATACAATTTGAAATAGTTTGATAGGTACTTGGGTGCAATTCCGTTCAATGACTTATAAACATACAAGAGCAATTTAAAAGTGATCCTCTGTAACAGGTAGCCAATGGAGCGATTTCAGCAGAGGTGCAGGATCATGTTCTCTGTTTACAGTAAAGACAAATCTTGCAGCCCAGTTCTGTAGAAGCTCCAAACGACAAGTCTATGAATTTTGTACAGAATATAAGAGTCCATTGCAATAGTCAAGGCGGGAAAGAATGAGAGATCGTATAATGCAGAATAATCTCAGGTTATGTTCAAATAACGATTCTTATAATCTATTATTCTCTTTTAGGGTCAATATGCATTGTTTGTTTTACAGTATGACCAACACATTTTGTCTACATGTATTTATACTTGGAAATCCTTGCCATTGAACTTTAGCGCTCATATACGTAACATTATTATTATTCCGACCACATCCGTAGGTTTAAGTGCTGCGTTAAGACAAAATCGGCTTAATATAAAGAAAGAAAAATCACCTGTATGGACGTCGCCATATTGATCGAAGCTATGACGAAACAGTTACGAGATTTCCACATCTCTGTTTCATGTATTGATACTTTTGATTTATGCATTGAATTCCTGCGTGATTACGTGCAGCGACCTGTTGGTGATGAGGCGGTGTTAGTAACGATGACGTCACAATATTGGGTATTGCTATCCCATCAGCACTTTCGACACATACAACCGGGTGCGAATTTCAAATAATCACAGGTTGGGGAAGTTTAAATTCGTTTGATTGAATATTATAGTTCTCTGTTCAATTAAACTGGTCAATAATTATTTTCCTACCATATAATGCTTGGTTGCATGAATAGCACTATTCTCCTTTAATGTACTGCATCATCTTGGGTAATTACGTAATTATCTTGGATAAATATATGATTTTAAAATCGGACTAAATTGGAATCCTATACAGTAAAACATGATATGCTACTGTATTTATATTTACATACATCTTTTATAACATATTTTTTCTCAATAATGTATATTTTCATATCACCAGAACTTCTCAGCTGTATAATAGTAACTGAATAATTTATATGTAAAATGTGGGTTTACATTAATAAAGGGACACTAAGAGATGTGTTGGAGGCAGCGCCCTCAATTATGATAAAAACTGAGATTAGTTTATTTTTATAATTGTATTACATGTATGAACTTACACCTATAAGGATTTAAGAAAAATCAGCTCTCTTTGTACAAGAAAACGTCGATTCAACGCGTGATACATAACGCGAACCATATTTGCATAGAGGGCGTTTTTCAATAAATAGCGATGATATTGTTATATTTATTTAGTTTTGCTGTGTTTTTTGTTAGTAGAAACAACAATAATTGCGATTTTTAATGTTCATCTTGAATTCTGAAGTAAATTTTTAAACATTTAAACTTTTCAACACCACTTAATGTCCCTTAACATTCCAAATAAAACCAAACTATAAATGTAAATATCTGATTGTGTGAATCTGTTACTTCGTTAGAAATTCCTTTAGTCCATACCAGTACATACTTAGATTATTGTCAATTCACAATCTTATCACAAATTGTCAATAATGACTTCATTTCAACGTCATATATAGTCTGTTTGGCCATCACGTGACAGTGATGTAACTGCGTATTCTATTAATTGCAGCACATGACGCGCGCGCCTAAAGAGGTGCTGGCGTATACACACCAGGGTGTGTGTTAATGATTTTTTTGTGTGTAGCAAAACTGCTATCCAATTATATTTTTGTATAGCAATTTACAAATTTTGCATAGCAGTTTTGTTTTACTTTTTTAATTCCAATTTGCTGTTGATCCGTTAAATCTATTTTCAATTAGTACAACAACTTTACATACGTTTATGTAAGGTATGGTACAGATGAGGGCATGTCATTGTAACAGCTAATTTCCCCTCTCCATCAATTTTTAACCACTCTTCGGCAGGATTTTCCTGGACCCACCGCAGCACTGTTGATAATTTCGTGCCGAACGTTGGCCATTTTCGTATTCAGATCAGATCCCTGCATGAGAGAAATGTCAAATCCCAAGTGTACTGCCAAAAACTTTTAATATAATTATTATTAAGTCGATTTATAAAAAAGGGGGGAGGTGAGCTTTGGTACAATTTTAAACATTTGCGATTTCCGAGTAATTTGTTTTCTAGAGCAGGAAGAAGACTGATGAAATCAAATATTTACAATATATATTTCAGTATAATTTCACTAATTAGCTGTCCAATGACCCGTTCAGAAGCAAACAATAATTAAAACCATTCATTATTTACTATACGATTACAGGCCCCTCTCTCTCACCCCTATATTGGAAAATGGTCAGGCCTGGGTAGAAAGTCAGGTCAAAGTTTACGGCATAATTAATTGCGTACATGTTCATCTGAGCTGTACATGTAATGGGAATTCCAGTGTGTATCGTACACTGTTACGAAGTGTAAATGTATGATGTAATTTGTAAACAATCAGTCTGGAACGTGTCATGTGGCGAGTAAACACGACGAATGAAGTGGAGTTTATCAATAAAACGTATCCAAATACGGAATACTATGTGATTAAATGGCGTGAAATGGACCATTTACATCACTAATAATAGTAAGTTAAAATCAATCGGAACTTCGGAAGGAAATAATAGTGTTAGTCTAGTAGGTAGAAAGGGTTTTCCTGCACCCCCCGGAGATATACTTCTAATCGATGTCTCTATATCAGAAAAAATGCGTAAAAAATGATAAGCTATGTTAAAAAAATGTGAAAATGTCCCACGTGTCATTTTTATGCAAATTAGTGCTGCCATTACCGAAAAATCTATTTTTCACTATATCTCGGCCAATATTGCAGATAACTGAACAAATAAGGTATCTAGACCCATGTTTTGAGGGTCAAAGATCACAATAAGACTATTTTTGAAGTGACCACATGTGTCACGTGTCATTTTTATGCAAATGAGTGCCGCCATTACCGAAAAATCTATTTTTCACTATATCTCGGCCAATATTGCAGATAACTGAACAAATAAGTAGTCTAGACCCATGTTTTGAGGGTCAAAGATCACAATAAAACTATTTTGAATTGACCACATGTGTCACGTGTCATTTTTATGCAAATAAGTGCCGCCAAAATGGCCGCCAAAAATGGTAAAATTCCATATATTGGGATATATAAACCAAAGTGTATGATCAGAGTATAGTTTTAACAATGGGATGTATGTGTTAGACCACTAGCAACTCATATCTAGTATTTTTGCTTTGTTAACATACTTTAAAACCAAAATGGCCGCCAAATTAATGGCCAAAAATGGTCAAAAGTGGTCAAAATTCCATAAAATAGCATAATATCAACCAAAATGTATGATGAAAATATAAATTTAACGATGGGATATATGTGTTAGACCACTAGTTACACATATATCCTGTATTTTTGCTTTGTTAAAACGGTTCAAATCCAAAATGGCCCCCAAAATGATTCCTGAAGTGGCTGCAAAATTTGTCAAATTCCATAAAATGGGATTATATCATCATAAATGTATGATGAAAATATAGTTTTAATGATGAAATGTATGTATTAGACCACTAGTATCTTATATCTAGTACTTTTGCTTTGTAAACATACTTAAAAATCCAAAATGGCTCCCAAAATGGTCCCAAAATTACTGAACAAATTGTTGGAATTGCATAAAATTGGATAATATCAGCCAAAATATAAGATGAAAGTATAGGTTTAACATTGTTGTGTATGTATTAGACAACTAGTAACTCATATCCAGTACATTTGCATTGTAATAACATACTTTAAAACCAAGATGACCACCAAAATGGCCGCTGTAAGTGTAAAAATAGTCTACATGTACATGAGTGTATGATAATCCATAGCTATTGTAAGAGTGTAGTATTAGTATTACATCAAATTCACCAAATAGTATGTTCTAAACTGCTAAGCTATTGCTTTTAGAAATAAGGCTAGGCCCACCTCTTTGTGACAATTTTGATTCAGTATCACTGTCCAAAATGGCTGCCAGAATGGATAAGTTGATGTTAAATGACCTTAAACAATTGTTTTGCATTGTAAATGACCATACTATGTAATACCAATACCCTCAAATCTAATGGGACATCATTCTCTATGTCTTTGATAAAGCCTAGGTGCTGTAGATTTAGTTTGAGTATTTTATATATAATATCCAAGATGGCTGCAAAAGATTAAAATAACTGAGAAAGAACCCAGTATTATATAGTTTATTGTTAGTGTTACATCAGATACGACCAAATTACTATATCATACAGCATTTAATTCATCCAGTAAACGTATCTGTTTATATGACAAGGTATAATTAAACGATATAGACTCCATTTTGACAATGTGATGTTATTAAGATGGGCATTATAATGACCATTTCATTAAAATTACCCCCTAATGGTCAATAAAACTACCCCGTATACTCCAAATGGTCTAAATAGTAACCACAGGTGGCCACTAATTGATCAAATATGGATTCTATACCATTAAATCATACCTTATCATATACAGATACATTTACTGGATGGATTAAAATCTGTAGATATATTCTTTTGGTCATATCTAATGTAACACTAACAATAAAACTAAACTGTTTTTCAGTTATTTTAACCTTTTGCAGCCATCTTGGATATTTAAAAAATACTCAAACTAGATCTACAGCCCCGTGGCTTTATCATGGACATATATATTGAATGCTGTCTTATTAGATTTGAGGGGTATTGGTATTACATAGTATGGCCATTTACAATACAAAACAATTGTTTTAGGTCATCATCAACTTAACCACTTTGGAAGCCATTTTGGAAATGATACATAATCAAAATTGTCACAGAGGTGGGCCTAAAAAGCAATAGCTTAGCAGTTTAGAACATAATTATACACTCTTACACAATCTATTGTGGATTAGCATTCACTCATGTAGACTTTGTTTACATTTACAGTGGCCATTTTGGTGGCCATCCTGGATTTAAAGTATGTTATTACAATGTAAATATACTGGTGGTCAAATACATAAATCCAATATTAAAACTATACTTTCATCATAAGTTTTGGTTGATATTATACGATTTATGGAATTTCGACAATCTGCTCAGTCATTTTGGGTCCCATTTTGGGGCCATTTTGTTGTTGTAAGTATGTTAATAAAGCAAAAATACTAGATATGAGTTACTAGTGGTCTTATACATGCATCCCATCATTAAAACTATATTTTCATCATACATTTAGGTTGATATTATCCCATTTTATGGAATTTGACAATTTTTGTAGCCATTCCGGGAACCATTTTGGGGGCCATGTTGGCAGCCATTTTGGATTTTAAACTGTGTTAACATATCAAAAATACTGGATATGATTTACTTGGGGTCTACCACATACATCCCATCATTAAAATTATATTTTCATCATACATTTTGGTTGATATTATGCTATTTTTAACCACTTTTGACCATTTCTGGCCATTAATTTGGCGGCCATTTTGGTTTTACAGTATGGTAACAAAGCAAAAATACTAGATATGAATTTCTAGTGGTCTAACACATACATCCCATTGTATACTTTGATCATCATACTTGTTGGTTTATATATCCCAATATATGGAATTTTACCATTTTTGGCGGCCATTTTGGCGGCACTAATTTGCATAAAAATGCAACGTGACACATGTGGTCAATTCAAAATAGTTTTATTGTGATCTTTGACCCTCAAAACATGGGTCTAGACACCTTATTTGTTCAGTTATCTGCAATATTGGCCGAGATATAGTGAAAAATAGATTTTTCGTTAATGGCGGCACTAATTTGCATAAAAATGACACGTGACACATGTGGTCACTTCAAAAATAGTCTTATTGTGTTCTTTGACCCTCAAAACATGGGTCTAGACACCTTATTTGTTCAGTTATCTGCAATATTGGCTGAGATATAGTGAAAAATAGATTTTTCGGTAATGGCGGCACTAATTTGCATAAAAATGACACGTGGGACATTTTCACATTTTTTTAACATAGCTTATCATTTTTTACGCATTTTTTCTGATATAGAGACATCGATTAGAAGTATATCTCCGGGGGGTGCAGGAAAACCCTTTCTACCTACTAGACTATGTCCCGAGTCAAAAATGTTGTGTAGCAAGTTTGCTATGCATGTACAAATGTGCGTCGCAGTTGTGCTTGATTGTGGCGCAAACTGCGATGCGATACCGGTTAACATACACCCTGATACACACTAGTGTTGAAAGACGGAAGATACATAGGTGTGCGTAAAAGCTGCACCTGTTAAGTTACGTCACTGTCCAGAGGAAGCCAAATAGAGTATAGTGACAGGACTTTTGTGACTTTACAAAGGATGAATAGCATTGAATAAATATTTCAATATTGTTATCTTCAGTAGATAGCTGGTTGGATGTATAGTAACAATATATAGGCCTACATCAAAATTGCCATATTTAGTAAATAGCATGTTGGCTGTATAGTTAATATGCTGTATAGTTACAAGTAATTACATCAATATTGCTATTTTCAGTAGATAGCGTGTTGGCTGTATCGTAACAAATAAATGAATTACATCAATATTGCTATCTTCAGTAGATAGCAAATTAGCTGTATAGTAACAAGTAAATACATCAAATATTGCAATCTGTAGTAGATAACATGTTGTCTGTATAGTAACAGGTAACATTGCTATCTTTAGTAGATAACATGTTGGTTGTATAGTTACTTGTAAATACATCAATATTGCTATCTTCAGTAGATAGCATGTTGGCGGTATAGTAACAAGTAAATACATCAATATTGCAATTATCAGTAGATAGCATGTTGGCTGTATAGTAACATGTAAATACATCAATATTGCTATCTTCAGTAGATAGCATGTTGGCTGTATAGTAACAAGTAAATACATCAATATTGCTATCTTCAGTAGATAGCATGTTGGCTGTATAGTAACAAGTAAATACATCAATATTGCTATCTTCAGTAGATAGCATGTTGGCTGTTTAGTAACAAGTAAATACATCAATATTGCTATCTTCAGTAGATAGCATGTTGGCTGTTTAGTAACAAGTAAATACATCAATATTGCTATCTTCAGTAGCTAGCATGTTGACTGTAAAGTAACAAGTAAATACATCAAGATTGCTATCATCAGTAGATAGCATGTTGACTGTAAAGTAACAAGTAATTACATCAATATTGCTATCTTCAGTAGATAGCATGTTGGCTGTATAGTAACAAGTAAATACATCAATATTGCTATCTTCAGTAGCTAGCATGTTGACTATTAAGTAAAGTAACAAGTAAATACATCAATATTGCAATTATCAGTAGATAGCAAGTTGACTGTATAGAAACAAGTAAATACATAAATATTGCTTTCTTCAGTAGCTATCATGTTGGTTGTATAGCTGGTTGTATAGCTACTTGTAAATACATCAATATTGCTATCTTCAGTAGATAATGTTGGCTGTATAGTAACAAGTAAATACATAAATATTGCTATCTTTAGTAGCTAGCATGTTGGCTGTATAGTGACAAGTAAATGCATCGACATTGCTATCTTTAGTAGATAGCATGTTGGCTGTATAGTAACAAGTTAGTACATCAATATTGCTATCTTCAGTAGCTAGCATGTTGGTTGTATAGTTACATGTAAATACATCAAGACTGCTATCATCGGTAGATAGCATGTCGACTGTAAAGTAACAAGTAAATACATCAATATTGCTATCTTCAGTAGATAGCATGTTGGCTGTATAGTAACAAGTAAATACATCAATATTGCTATCTTCAGTAGATAGCATGTTGGTTGTATAGTAACAAGTAAATACATCAATATTGCTATCTTCAGTAGCTAGCATGTTGACTATTAAGTACAGTAACAAGTAAATACATCAATATTGCAATTATCTGTAGATAGCAAGTTGACTGTATAGAAACAAGTTAGTACATCAATATTGCTTTCTTCAGTAGATAGCATGTTGGCTGTATGTGTTGGCTGTAACAAGTTAGTATATCAATATTGCTATCTTCAGTAGCTAGCATGTTGGTTGTATAGTTACATGTAAATACATCAAGATTGCTATCATCAGTAGATAGCATGTTGACTGTAAAGTAACAAGTAAATACATCAAGATTGCTATCATCAGTAGATAGCATGTTGACTGTAAAGTAACAAGTAAATACATCAATATTGCTATCTTCAGTAGATAGCATGTTGACTGTATAAGTAACAATTAAATACATCAATATTGCTATCTTCAGTAGCTAGCATGTTGAGGTATATTATGTGATCTTTCCAGGGAACACCCTCAACAGCAAAAAAAAAATTGAAAGAAGATTTTCTTGCAGATTTACATTTCTGATCATAAATCGTACATACATTCCAAGTTACAGGGCGATACGATTCTTAATTACTTCAAAATCATGATTTTAGAGTGAAAGTTTATATTTTCACTCTAAAATTCACTCTAAAACCATGATTTTGAGGTAATTAGGAATCGTATCGCTCTGTAACTTGGAATGTATGTATGATTTATGATCAGAAATGTAAATCTGCAAGAAAATCTACTTTCTAAAAAAAATAATGAATATAGGGCGCATAATATGCCTTAAGCTTTAAGTAAAGTAACAAGTAAATACATCAATATTGCAATATCCAGTATATAGCATGTTGACTGTATAGTAACAAGTAAATACATCAATATTGCTATCTTCAGTAGAGAGCATGTTGGCTGTATAGAAACAAGTAAATACATCAATATTGCTATCTTCAGTAGAGAGCATGTTGGCTGTATAGTAACAAGTAAATACATCAATATTGCTATCTTCAGTAGATAGCATGTTGGCTGTATAGTAACAAGTAAATACATCAATATTGCTATCTTCAGTAGATAGCATGTTGGCTGTATGTTTTCAATCATGAGTGAGTGAGCACTAACTCTTAATTTCAATCTAGTGATTCCCTACCCAGAATAATGCTGTTTCTATCTCGGGGTGAATAGGGACACAGACCTTTGTAAGAAAAAAATATATACCCGTCACATAATTTTCAATTTTTTTATAGTGGCAGTTCAAAGGCATTATAGGTAGGTGGACATATATGTGCTAAAAAGTTTGGCTCATGAGGCAACATGGAAAATCCTTCAATCTAGAGAGTGTTGAAACTGTCCCTATCCACCCTATTTTACGGTAGATATCATGTTGGCTGTATAGTAACATGTAAATACATCAATATTGCTATCTTCAGTATGATATGTTGGCTGTATAGTAACAAGTAAATACATCAATATTGCTATCTTCGGTAGATAGCAAATTGGATGTATAGTAACATATAAATATATACATCAATATTGCTATCTTCAGTAGATAGCATGTATGTTGTATACAAGTAAATGCATCAAAATGGCTATCTTCAGTAGATAACATGTTGGCTATATGGTAGCAATTAAATACATCAATATTGCTATCTTCAGTAGATATAATGTTGGCTGTACAGTAACATGTAAACGCATTAATATTGCTATCTTTAGTAGATAGCATGTTGGCGGTATCGTAACAAGTAAATACATCAATATTGCTATCTTCAGTAGATAGCATGTTGACTGTATAGTAACAAGTAAATACATCAATATTGCAATATCCAGTAGATAGCATGTTGACTGTATGGTAACAAGTAAATGCATCAATATTGCTATCTTCAGTAGAGAGCATGTTGGCTGTATAGAACATGTAAATACATCAATATTGCTATCTTCAGTAGAGAGCATGTTGGCTGTATAGTTACTTGCAAATACATCAATATTGCAATATTCAGTAGAGAGCATGTTGGCTGTATAGCAACAAGTAAATACATCAATATTGCTATCTTCAGTAGCTAGCATGTTGGTTGTATATTTACATGTAAATTCATCAATATTGCTATCTTCAGTAGATAGCATGTTGACTGTAAATTAACAAGTAAATGCGTCAACATTGCTATCTTCAGTAGATAGCATGTTGGCTGTATAGTTATAGTAACAAGTAAATGCGTCAATATTGCTATCTTCAGTAGATAGCATGTTGGCTTTATAGTAACAAGTAAATACATCAATATTGCTATCTACAGTAGATAGTGTGTTGGCTTTATAGTAACATGTAAATACATCAATATTGCTATCTTCAGTAGATAGCAAGATGTCTGTACAGTAACATGTAAATACATTAATATTGCTATCTTCAGTAGATAGCATGTTGACTGTAAAGTAACAAGTAAATACAGGGCGAGTCAAAAAGACTGCAATAGTGGAAAGAAGCCATTTTGTTTTCAAAACCAAAATTAATTTTAAAACTTTTAAACGTTGCAAGAATGATGTATTTAATCCTAACTTTGTGTGAAAACCCAAAATAACATACATACACCTTTAACACAATTATTTTATATTATGGCTATTTTTCATTCGGACTGATTCCATAGATACTTTCGTCAGAAAATAGCCTCCTCTGCCAGCAAATGGAATAGATGGGTGACGTCATTGGGGGGTCATTGGAAGATCGGTCTTAGATGAATCGACTATAGTGTGTATGCCATCAGTTAATGATTCTGAAGGGAACTACTTGTCTTTAAAATACATAAAAAACACACAAATAAAAGATTAACAAGTTATGTCATATTTCATTTGTTATAACATTATTTATTGTGAATAAATTAATATGAATAACCAGTAACATACAATTAACCAGTAACATACAAACAACCAATAACATAGAGGGATTTTGGATAAAGTGTACTTTAGGGTCCCATGCATGCAGTGGCGTAACAGCCGAGGGGGCAGGGGGGCACAGTGCCCCCCCCCCCTGAAGGTGCTCAGCAGGAAATTCAAACCTACCCACCAGGAAAAATGGGGGGAAGGGAAAAGAGGAAAAGAAGGGGGAAAGGGAAAGAAAAGAGAGAGAGAAAGGAAAAAGGGAGGAAAAAGAAAAAGGAAAAGGAGAAAAAAAGGGGAAAGAAAGAAAAGAAGAAAGGAAAAGAAAGAAAGAAAATTTCGCATTACAAAAAGCACAACAGTCAACAAATTGTTGCATGTTGTGTTTTTTGTACTGCGAAATTTTGTGACCGTGCGAAATTGTGTGACCGTTCGAAATTTGTGACCTTGCGTAATTTTTTGACCTGCGTAATTTTTTGACCGTGCGAAATTTGTTGACCGTGCAAATTGTTTTGACCCTAACCCCCCCCCCCCCCCCCCCACCCCACACTTACGTGAAATTCGCGAGGTGACTGACTGGGAAAAAATTTGGGGCATCCTTTTACGAAAAATTCCGGGACGGAATTATTCTAACCAGGAATTTTTTTGGCTGTGCCCCCCCTGACAACCAACCTCTGTTACGCCCCTGCATGCATGCATCAATCACATGGTGGAATAATGTGCCTTGTTAAAGGTCCAGCGAAGTGTATACATGAATTATATATCAAAATAAAGAAGAAATCACAAGGATTTGGAAAATAAACATTTTATGAGCGATCCAATGAAGGGAATAAAGAAATTTACTAAAAAAATAAATGTACCTGAAATCTGTGTTAAAAACACTTTTCATATTTTGACAAACCTGCTCTACCAGGCGCAACAAGGGAACTGTGACGTCAGTCTGTGAATCACAAAGCTGTCACTTCAGTTCCTTCCTGGCGAGACGTCACAGTGAAGATGCCCAAACCACTTCATGGTTCATTGCATTTCTGGCAAGGGCTTGGATTTGGTAAACAGGCGAACATTTAAAAAAATAATAATATGTGAAATGTTCCAATTAATATATTGTTTAACTTTTGAAACTAGGTTTCTTGAGCACTTTGCTGGACCCTAAATAATGCACTTTATTCCCTCACAGACTTGGTACATGGTTGGGACATTCAGTCCATATTTCCGGACCATTTATAAAATTAACTATACACACTATTGTGTGTAACCATTTTTTCACTAAAACATCGTGTCTGAATGACAAAACCCACACACAGTTAATCACAATACATTTCACAAAATATGATAAAAATACACACATTTTATTTATGACAGGGTCGATTTCCAATGTGGAATTTTAAGTGGTTGAATAATCTAATATTTTCAAAGCGGCTGATGTGGAAACTAATTTAGCATTTTGTATGGGAGAAACAGCCCTCTTCTCTCCTACTAGCTATAGGTCTGGAATACATCATCATAATTATAAAGGTAGTGGGGTTATTCTAACAGTAGGGGAGATGCGGGAGAGTTGAGCCATTTTTTATATTTTGTGTCACCATATGCGGAAGAAAAGTACAAACCTGTAAAAAAATAGTGTAAGATAAACTTTAGAGTGTTGTTTTCGTTGTGAAACAATAACAGTTGGGATAGCAGTTAAGGCTTATTTATACAAAAGGTTTGAAAAAAATTGGTAAAGTGGCTCAACTCTTCCCTACAGCAGTGGCGGATCCAGGATTAAAATTTACGGGGGGCTGAAACCTAAAAAAATCGTAAAAGGTCCCCAATTTTTTTTGCCGTCAGCTCGTGAAATTCTACTAAGTGGTGGAGGGGGTGGGCGTAGCGATGTGGTTGTCCCAAAACCGGCAAAAAAAATCGCATGGTACAAGTGGCAAATGTACCAACGGAACCTACCTATGTCTCTGAAAAAGGTAAAGTGGTACACCAAAAAGGTATATTGTCAAATTTTACGGGGGGCGCGTAAACGTTAAAGGTATATTGAAAAAATTTACGGGGGGCGCCCGCCCCCTCCGCCCACCCCCTGTATCCGCCACTGTACAGTATGGGAGAGTTGAGCCACCATTACAGGAGAGTTGAGCCAGCATGATAAGTCAATGGCTGGTGAAAATAACAAAATCATATTTTTTCAACTTTTGATTTATTAATCCTTAAAGTAAATATGGTGCTCAATTGTTATTATCATGGCACAAAATAACATTTTCTCTCATTTATTATACATTTTTCACCTCTAGTCCAAAAATCAAAATGTTACTACATGTTTTCCCTACGCTCAACTCTCCCCATGACCAATGGCTCAACTCTCCTCATGGTGACCATTTTGTAAATAACCCAATCCTGTCTGGTGTAGAACTTTTGGTAGTTTACAATAGTTCTCTAAAATAATGGTCATATATACCCCCTTCAATAAACAAATTACCGCTATTATATTCTAAGTCTTGCTATGTGAAAAAAGACAAAACATTTATTTTTCTATTTTTCACTCAAAAGTGAAAAAAATGATTTTGTTTAGGTATCTTTGATACTGAGCACACATGACAGTAGAGTTTAACACTAAGAATGTCGTATTGATGCTATATAACAATATATGCCAATATAAATGTTAGTAAGTTACTACTTTTCGAGTTATAGGGGGTGGTTCAACTCTCCCGCATCTCCCCTACCCATGATTTTTTAATGTGAAAGTTGACATTAACATGTATAATTACCACTGGACTAAATTCACGTAATTATATTGTAAAAGTGTAAATTTCCGCGCTTCGCACATTTTTAACAATTTTGCTTGTTTTTATTTTTGCAATTTTAAGCTTCTTTACATAGACCTACATACAAAATGAATATATTCGCTCGTTTTTATTTTAGCCCAAAAAGCACAAAAATAAATGTTCCTCAAAAATTTCCACTTTTACAGTACATGAACACCTCTTCATGAAATCATCTCCAAGATGTGGAGGTATGTAATACCAATACCATACCAGAAAGGTGCATGTATATAAGTGTACCACTGTTGTTACCTACCCTCAGAGTAGGGTATTTTCAGGTACTGTATATATACTACTAAAAGTCCATTTGCAGCACATCTGAATTCAGTATGTACAAATTAAAACATTTTTTTAAACAACATTATCTACCACAATTATCTTCATAATAATGAATACAACAGTATTAAAAATATAAATATAAATACATTTGAAATGAACTTTTTCACTGTGTTTTAATAATGGATATATATTTCCAGTTTGATAGATATTTAATATATTTTGATATAATATATTCTATTTCACTTTACTAAATTATTGGGAGTTACTTTTGGAAACTCCTCTATAAAAAAGCAGCATAGTATATTCTAAATTAGTGCCCAGCTTAAAGATTCTATTACACACACAACAACCTATTTTGAATTTTGCAATCTAGATTGATATCCTATGATACCATTTATATCAGTGGTTCTCAACCTTTTTGGCCCACGACCCCTTTTGACATTCTTGGTCAGTACCATGACCCCTCCCCCAATAAAAAGAAAGAAAAAAAACCCCTGATTTATTGAAACTGAAACTGCTTGGTTATATGATGCGAGCGTAGCAAGCAGGAAATTTAGCATATTGACAGTTTCTTTTGAGTTTTTAAGCCTTTTTAGAGCGAAATATCAAAATGGTTCCCCCAAAAGCTATATTTATGACCCCCTGGAAAATCCCAAACGACCCCCATGGTTGAGAACCCCTGATTTATATGCTAAGTGCATGACCTTTTTAAAATCTGTTCCAAATGATATAGGCAAAAAATGTGAGACTTGTATTTAGCTTGGCACCCGAAGAATATCATCTGGGCCCCTAAAGAATATTACTCGGAAATCTGCATCACATGCCCATTGTAATATTTAGTACTGAACCAAACTTGAGGTTTCCCTTGTGATTAAGGCCTGAAGTTTTCCAAAAATGTTGTACTTGCAGCATGATTTGAGCCTTTTCCTTGTCAACAGGAGCTACCCTTGATTAATAAAATATGAGACATATTAGCTGGATATTGCTCTTCAGGGCGAGCATGAGCCAGGGTCATTTTATTTCAACGGGACTTCCAAATATGGTAAAAAGCAGGCAGACATGTACTATCCTAGATCATCGCTTTTCTGTCAAAACCTTGTTTGTTTTACCAGCCCTTCAGCATGTAATAAAGTAAAACTGCACAACGATTATGCATAGAAAGTGTTTTTTATACATGTTTAGGGCAAGAGCACTTACAAGGTTTTGATAGATGTGTATTTGGTCCTAGAACATGTTTAGAACAAACTGTCCAATGTTATACGGTACATAGAAAGTATTACTTTACATGCTGAAGGGCCAGATGGAGATATAAGGTTTTGACAGCGGCGATATAGAAACCTTCAAACAGGGTTACTGGCTTCACTGTACACCAAGATAACAATTCAGGATAAGATAAGGTGGTCAGCAATTGTGAATCAAAGACACCACACTTATTTTCAGCAAATCTTGGTTTCTATTACCTAATTACCAACGATGTAAATAGTCTATGTAAAGGCTTTCCACACTATGAGTAAAGTTGGCTTGTGGCAATTGGCAGCCT
Source organism: Ophiura sarsii (assembly GCA_035610835.1). NCBI lineage: Eukaryota > Metazoa > Echinodermata > Ophiuroidea > Amphilepidida > Ophiuridae > Ophiura > Ophiura sarsii. Next base: position 106,159,784 of record CM069441.1, read on the forward strand.
TTTAATGGTCAAACAATTAATCCACATTACCAACAGTATCCAGCCCTTCAACCACAGATTGTAAATCTACCAATTCATGTTGTTACAAAGTAAAAAGTAAGTTAAGAGTCAATAACTGGTTGACTTGCGATTTACAGACAAAGTGGTTGCTCTTTGGTTGAACATTCCTAAACAATCTTGTGATATGCACACCATGGTCAGTCCTTCAAGACTGGTATCGAGTTCGCTGATTTCCCAATGATTGAAAAGGATCGAGGTAAGATTTAGGGTTTAGGGTAAAGGTTAGGGCTAGAGTTAAGGATAGGGTTAGGAATAGGGTTTATTCAGTAGGGTAAAATAAGAAATTGGCAAACTCTAGTACAACTGCCTTTAGAGAGCATCGGACTAAGACTGAACAGACTGTAATTATATAGACTAATTATCACAAAATGCTGCTGCCAATTGAATACACCACAGCACAGACGAAGGCAGGTAATCCAGAGAAGATGATGCAGGATGTCTATTGATTGAGGTCTGATAAACAGTTAGAAGGAAGTGGTCAACTTCCTAGGCTCGCCTTTGTCATGTAACAGGTTTTGATTTGCTGAAACGCTGATCTGAAATGATACAAAGTTCAAAATTGGTAGAGTAAAACAAGTTGGATGGTTATTACATGTATACTACTCCATTTCCACTCAAGTTGGGAAATGGCATTTTCACCCTGCTGACACAATTAAAGAAAATGTCAACTTGAGGGTTTAGAGCCACAAGGTCCTATCTCCAATAGCTACCAGATGTTACATTTAAGGCAGCCTCTATGCTGAGCAATTGATATGAACTAAATGTAACTCAGAGCAGCCATGTAGATGTTCCTTTTGCACTATTCTCTTGTGAGGTGAGAAGGCACTATCTGTAATAGCTGCCATGTATTACATACTCATGGTGCTATATACGAGGGTCATTCAGTAAGTGATGAAAGTGATCATGGTATGGGATGCATGAGTGATTCTATTGAGGCGATAATGTGATCAATACAAAGTAAGAACCTTTGTCTTTCAAACAATACAGCTTTGGATTTCTAAGTGTGAACTATGACGTCATAGCATTGTCTCAAAGTAAGTATACTTGGGACACTGCTAAATCAGTTATTTGGCAGGAAATTTGAATTGTTTGTATGAAACATGTGGTGAGAAGATTGCATAACATGACACCAGAACCAGGTAAATCCCATTTTCCCCCACGTAAGTATGATAAAAACACAATAACGTTAATCCCAGTTTAATTTGACATATGCAGTATAAGAGGAAAAAGTAAGGAGAGACAATTGAATAAAAGGTATACAAATATCAGTATTTCAAATAGCCAATTTCATTGAAAAATGCCCAGTCAGTGAATCACTAATATTGCGGAAAAATCAACCAATTTAGGAAAAATCCAAGCAATTAACCAGTTTGTGAGATTCCATATGATAGCTAACTAATTGCCTGAACTTATTCGCATGAAACCTGCAGCAAATATGCGCATGCGCAGACGGCAGATGATTTTGAACAGGGCCAAAAATGGCTAAAATCATGAATTCACCAGATAAAAGCTTACTGTGCCTTCAAATTCTAATCAGAAATAATGAAAAATGCTTAAATCAATGTGTATAAATGTTGTGATAGTCAAAATGAAGATATACATGAATGTATCAATCAAAGCTGCCACAACCTCTCTTATTAGTGTTATCTTAGAGCTACTAGATATGTATTGATAAAGCAATTGTCACATAATTTCAATGGTTTAAGGAAATTTTATGAACAGCTCCTCTTGAAATCCCCACTATTATTGCTTTACATCCCACAACAATTTACTAAATTATAATCCCTCCATTGTTCTTTATCTTTTGTTGTTTTCTAAGATATATTATTGCGGATTTTGCTAAATAAAAGCGTATTTGAGATGGTCCCTTCTAGTTTTTATTAATGAATTCAGATCGAAAAAAGAGTGTCACACAGAGATAAGTGTGTGTCAAGTGTCATCTGTTTTTATGCTTGCATTGCCGAGATATACGCAAATATATCAATAAACCCATATTCAACATATTACATATCCAGCCAAATAATTGACAGATTTCAGTCAGTGTCTGAAACCTATTGTGTTTATGTTAATGACGTTACATAACCAAAGGTATCTAACAATCCAAAAGTGTATAGTTTGAAAGACAAAGGTTCATACTTTGTATTGATCATATTATCCCTCAATAGAATCACTCATGCATCCCATACCATGATCACTTTCATTATTTATTAAACGACCCTCGTATGGTGTGTCCTTGTAAAAACTCAATCTTAACAAAGGGCAGCCATTGGACATAAAACTTTGTGGCACTAAACCCTCGATCACTACTGCAGCAAAACTGTGACTCTGACTATAGTTAACATGTTGATGTCACAGCCCAACTTGAGAGGTAACACACAGTATAAAGTAAAGGTTATGTCAGCAAACCTACTAGGCACTTATCAAACTGCGTGATACATTTCACGGACATAAATTATGCTAATGAGCCAATTCGTGAAGGGCGCCGCTCATTAAATGACGTCACTCACATCATCGATATTTTCGGAACGCCAAAATTGTAGGGTTGAAATTCTAGGTCGAGTAAAATGATGTGCTTATTTGTTGTCTGTGAGCTTTTGTGATTTTTTTCCCGTATTGGAGTATTTTTTTTATTGAAAATAGACAGTTCAAATTAAACGTTGGTTCCAAGTTCAACAGACAGCACATGTATTTAAGTACACAGCAACTACAATATGCAGGCAACATTTGAGAAAAAACGATGCCCGGCTTTGCAAGGGAGTGTACGGGGAAGTGTACGGGTGAACATGACAAACCAAAACAGCCTAGTAAATAACCGCCTCCGTGGCGCAACTGGTTAGCGCATTCGGCTGTTAACCGAAAGGTTGGTGGTTCGAGGCCAGCCGGGGGCGTTGTTTCTTTTTGCATTTAATGCAGATCGACGAATCACAGTAAAAATATAATATTGACAAAATCACATACCACTTACACAAAAATCGCATCTGCGCATGCTCCTGTCGTGATCGAAATCCAACACACAAGCAATGGGCGAGTTTTATAAGTGCTAGGGGAATAACTCATGCTTATACATTCATTTCAATTGCAATTTCAATATGAGGAATACTTTAAAACTCTACTGAAGTAATTCACTTTTGTGAGGAATTAAACATTTTGATGCAGTAGTTCATTTTTGACGTCACATTGATGTTCACATCCTAAATATACACATGTTTACATTTAAAAGTCAACATTTTCGATTGTTTGGGGACTCGGTGGGGTGGGCTTGAGCTGACTGGGGGAGAAAGGCAAGTGGGTAAAGGTTGTGTCTGGGGGCATTTGTTCCCCTATCACCCTGGTTCTGCCACTGTTCTGATGACACATCAAATATATAAAAGAGGTAGTTCAGTGACAGCAGTTAAATCTTGTGATGACAGACTTGACCCAGGACATTGGTATGGTACATGTTGTTTTCGAATGACTACATGGTGTGGGGAATGCCATAACAGGCTTCCACATCGTGAATGTCAATGCTCATATTTTTGGCGTACTAGCAATGAACCAAATCAAAATAATCTGTGGTTATATTTTGATGATATGAATTCATGCAGGGCATAATCAGGAATCGAGTGAGTAACACATGCCCTGTGATATTTGTTTGTTTGTTTGTGTATACATGGTTGATCTAATCAGACATATGCGTGGGTCCTAATTGGATCATACTCAAGCAAAAAAGCCTGGGCAAGGCTAAAAAAAGAGTAAATAAAAGATGGAAGAAAAGAGTGAACCACTGCCAACTAATCATTTAACAATTTTGCTGTCAAACTTGAAGGACACGGGAAGGAAAATCTTCATCCAATCTTGGTTGCCACATAATAATTACAGAGTTTGTCCTTACCTACTATGTTGAGTTTACACAGGGGACACGTCCTCTTTTTGATGAGCCATGCATCCACACACCTACAGTGGAATTGGTGATAACAGGGTAGAACTCGTAGCATCTGAAAACAAATTGAACTTGGGTGTTAATGCTGATTCCAGCACATAAATTCTTTTACATGTAAAACTTACTTAACACTTTCCATGCGGCTTTTGATTTTACCATAACAAAACATATTTTTTCAGAAACCTTTCCCAACTTCCAAGTTCTATCTCAAGGTTTACTGAATCAATACTAGGTACGTTTGTACTTATTTCAATGCATTTCCCATGGTGATTCCAAATATGGGCAATGAAATTCAATTATTTTGACATTTTGTGATATTTTGGAATGTCGTCTGCAGACGCCTGCCACGTGGAAAGCGTTATAAAGTGCCGTTACCCTTTCTCCCATCTCATACTTTTAATCTATCATGTTACAAAAACTGCCCAATTATGAATAATATTCACATAAGACTTACTTGGCCTTTCACAAATTCATCCAGACATACTGCACAGCCTTCCTTCTCCCTGGTAGAATAGCCGCCTTTCTTCTTTTTACACTTTCTTGCTGGCATCTTTGAAATAGATGCTTTAGCAAGTCTCTGTAGACAATCCTGAAACAATTGGATACAAAATTGATTATGCAATTATTTTAAAGGCAACACAATTTTAGAAAGAGGCCAATATATTTGGTGAAATACAAAGACAAGACATATATGTTGGGGCCATCGCGATCCAACAAGGTAAAAAAGATCACAATGTCTACAAGGAAACAAAACGAATGGGCCAAATGACCCAGATTTGTCAAAAATGGGGAAAATCTTTACATGCAGATGAATACAGACCCAAACTTCTAAAAATAATATGTGGGGAATTCCTTTTTATAGTTTTTCAAAAAAATGACAAAAGTTTGTTTTGAAATTTGTATCCCTAGATTTGTATTAATGTTGATCAATATGGTATTGAACTTAAAGATCTGTGTGTAAAATGGAACAGTAGTATTATGTGGCCAATTGTTTCGTCGTCGGATAAGATTAAACAGTAGAAAAGGGGCAGTCTACGTTATTTCCATTGGTCAAGGGCCAGTCCTTTGGAATAGGTTCTATTAGAGCCAAATTTATAGTAGACCAACGGCAACTGCTCTTTTCAGGGCCAATTTCTCTGTTCAGTGAACAAGGGCAGTCCATCTGAACGGCCCTTTTCAGAGCCACCAATCTTTTACAAGTAGGAAAGGGGCACCTACTCTCAAATCATCGGGCAAGGGGCAGCCCAAATTATGATAATAATAGAGAAGTGGCATTCTCTATGTTTTGCTTAATATCATAATAATTTGGTTCTGAAGAAGTCAGAGCTAATCCTGACGAAAGCTTGACAGTTTTAAACTTGTCCAACAGCGAACCCGTTAAACTCCTAATTTATATTATGAATACCCGTTGTAAAAGCCTATTTCACAATTCAATTAGAGAATGTTTTGTTATTAGGTGTTTCAAATGTGTTTTATTATTATTCCTTCATTTAAGACATCATAAGAAATGACATGCATTGCTTTTCTTATTTCCTTGTTACATACACCTACCTCTACATCCTCATAGATATGTAGTTGTCCTGATGACCTCCATTTATCATGTATTAGTAGAAGTAAACCTATGGAGCCTAATAATGATAACAACAAATTCCAGAGACCGCTGAAGTACACCTGTAAATGGGTATCAAGCAAATTAAGTATCAATGGAGGTAGATCTATGGAGGTAGATCTATGGAGGTAGATCTATGGAGGTAGATCTATGGAGGTAGATCTATGGAGGTAGATCTATGGAGGTAGATCTATGGAGGTAGATCTATGGAGGTAGATCTATGGAGGTAGATCTATGGAGGTAGATCTATGGAGGTAGATCTATGGAGGTAGATCTATGGAGGTAGATCTATGGAGGTAGATCTATGGAGGTAGATCTATGGAGGAAGATCTATGGAGGTAGATCTATGGAGGTAGATCTATGGAGGTAGATCTATAGAGGTAGATCTATAGAGGTAGATCTATAGAGGTAGATCTATAGAGGTAGATCTATAGATGTAGATCTATAGAGGTAGATCTAGTAATTAGGCAACACACAAAATACCCTGCTGTACAGGCCTGGCCAACCCATTGTTTTTTTGTTTTTGATTTTAAGAATTCTTTTCAATAAGTTTGGAATTTGTTTAGAAAATGCAAGTAAGAATATTGCCCAAAATACCAGACTGACCCTACCTGAGGTCTGTTTGCCCATAGAACGGGGTTGGTTCTTTTTGTCGCCTTATATCCAAGTTTATTTGATTTTATATTTATTCAGTACACTACAGTCACATACAAAGACAAATAGCAAAACAAATTCTATAAAATATGTAATATTGCATCAATTACACAAGTATACAGTCAGTAAAATGTATCACAAATTGAATATGTGGCATCAAAAATGCTTTAAAATTTAAGATTATGAATAAACAGAAACTGTAACAGAGTACCAATGATTCCCCCAAAAGATGTAACTAAATAGATTGGTCCTTGAGGAGACAAGTGGGGAGGAAGGACAGAGAGACTTGGGATGGGTCAATTCCATAAACCACTTAACAAACACTACACACGGGTTTACACCAATTTACTTTGATAGATTTTACAGTTTATATACATACAACTGTTTACATTCAAACAACAAAATGGATACATATTACATGTAGCATCTCATCACTGTTCTGTCAAAACTTCATTCATTTTTCTGGCCCTTCAGCATGTATAAAGTAAAACTGCCCAACAGTTATGCATAGAAAGTAGTGCTTTATACATGTTCACAGGGCCGTCAGCAACTTTTGCTCAAGGGGGGTGCGTTTTTACGATTTTTTACCGGAAAGGGGGGTGCGTTTTCATGATTTTTTACCGGAAAGGGGGGTGCGTTTTCACAATTTTTTACCGGAAGTAGTAGTATGACGTCAGAGTGTTAGTGCTGCAGCACGCTGACGATGCGAGCGCCTCTGGCGCGAAACCAATAACGGGTGGGGTCCAGGGGCCCGCCTTAGGGCCCCTGGTGGGGGTCCAGGGGGCAAAGCCCCCGGAAGCTCTGAGCATTACAGCAAATTTAGGACACAATTTTCAAGTATCTTGCCATCGTTGACCCCATTTTCCATTCATAAAACAACATGTTACCCTAAAAAATTTAAAAAATGAGATTTTCAAGGGGGGTGCGTCCGCACCCAACGCACCCCCCCCCCCCCCCCTTCTGACGGCCCTGGTTCAAAGGCAAGAGCACCTATGAGGTTTTGATAGATGTGTCTTTGGCCCTTGAACATGTTTAGAGCAGGTTATACATAGAAAGTATTACTTTTTACATGATGAAGGGCCAGATGGAGATACGAGGTTTTGACAGAATAGCGACGATATTCTCCATTGAAAAAGATATGTAATAATTTCTGACCTTGTTATGTGACTGTGCTGCTCCTAGACACACAGTACCTTCCCACTCTCTGTACTTTCCCCCACTCGATCGGCCACATGTAGACCATAATGTTATGTGACCGATGCTCTGTGAGTTTGATAAAGAGATTAATAGGGACATCATTCAGTGAATGCTTGATGTCAATACATATCTTTGCGACTAAAAACAGTGTTCATTTTTATTGGTTTGAGTAACAGTGTCGTTTTTGGTTTATATTTAACATAGTCATACTATAATCTAAGAAGTAAGGTAATCATATCTAGTCCAGGTTTTTACATACCTTCTTGACGGAAGTTACTATGATCTAATATGTATACTCAAGAGCCACTGAGGTGAACACTACTTTTAGTAACGAATATCAGGCCTTGAATTTCTGAAGAGCTACCAGGTGCGAATGGACACAATACCTGAGAACTGTGGCAACTTTCATAAAAGAATCCTTTACCAACAGCAACCTTGCTCATGGAACTTAGAATTGAAATTCAAGGCCTGTTGAGTTCAGTTTAAAGGTGGACATTTACCTCCCCATCAGTCTTAGCAGTGCTTCCCATGCATACTACACTATGCCAACCACGGAAGTTTGAGTCTAAACCGCCAGTACGAACACATCTGGAGCCTTCTGTAACTCTACCATAATCCTTTATTTTGATTAATATAAACCAGTAATCATCTTCTTATCACACAAGGACAGTAAAAGAATAAAATATAAAGAAATCTTAATTTTTAATAAAGTGACTCCAAAATATAATATATATATTATTATTTCCCTCCCCAAATTTTCAGGTACTTTATGCAAATATCAGCTAACATTTGCTTCCCTTCTTGATAGTGATGGTCTGGAAAAAAATATATTGTTAATACTTCATGCTACCTTTGCCCCAATTAATCTGAAAGTGATCAGGTTAAACTGCAGAGTTGTATGTAGCCTTGCGACTTGTACTTGAGTGATTGAGTCACAACTTTTGTTACTTGACTTGCAACTACTACCATTGAAATTAAAACAAAAAATTACTTGTAACTTGAATTGGACTTGTTGCCAACGCAAGTCAGAAGCTAGTTGAGGGACCCCATGGACATTAAACAATTCCATTGGCACCTATGTAAGCCTAAATAAATCACAGGCAAATGCATGTTTAAATCTGGTCTGTAGAGAGCACAGGAGCTTGTACTTGGACAAAGAGATTTGGAATTAACTTGTGCTTGGACCAAATTATTTGACTTGCATCCAAATGACTTGTGACTTGACTTGCAAGACTTGTGACTTGAGTTGGTCTTGCAAAAATGACTTGTGACTTGACTTTAATGGTATAACTGAAGTTTTCTAATGATGCTGGTAAAAACTAGACAGCTCTCACACTGTGTGTCTTGCCTGCTTTCATGTGATATCCATCGTCAGTAGCCAGAAGATCAAAAAGTTAAGCATTTAAATGTTTTTTACTGCATTGTCAGATTGTCATAAACAAAATAGATAAGTAAGTCTTTTGGCAAGTTTATAATTGGAGATACAAATTAATTACTACATGACCAGCCACTAAAAGACAATTTTAATTACTACATGACCAGCCACTAAAAGCCTTAAAGGGGCATTGAGAGATGTATCGATATTCTAAATGAGCAAATAACGTAAAGATAATCATCAACATAGCCCAAATCCAAAATGTCATACAATTCCGACATAGCCTTCATGCAAAATAAGCAAATAACGGCACTTCCGGGTTGAGATTTGCCGCGAAAGTATGCATGTAAAACGATCGCATAACTTCCGAATTCAGCACCTAGTTTCAATATGATTATATCGAAACTAAGAAAATCATGAAATGTTATATGATAAACGGCGAATGTTGGTAAACTGTTTCAGATGGTAGTAAGTATATGCCTAAGTATTACTTTGATGCAAAAAAACTGATTTCAAGGATAATTGAGGGCGCACTCCCAAACGTATCTCTCAATGCCCCTTTAATAACTTGGTTACAAATGTACTCACTAGAACAGATTGTTTGATGTTATCACTGACAGCTGAATTGATCTTCACTCTGGTTTTGTGGGAACTGAAATGAAAATAGAATATACAGATAAAGAATGTCACAAACATAATCTTTGCATACCGTAAAACGGGGTGAATAGGGACATGGGGGCCCCATGTCCCTATTCACCCCGATTTACGTGACACAAACTGGCCGGGTGACATTTAAAAAACGTTTCCCATTTTTGTCCCTATTCACCCCGTTTTACGGTACCAGTTTTCAACACTTTCCACACGGCTATTTGTTTTACCATACAAAACAGAGTTTGCACAAACCTTTCCCAATTTTCAAGGTCTACCTCAAGGATTACTGAACAATAATGTTTGTTTAGTTTAATGCATTTCTCATGGCGATTCCAAATATGGTAATAAAAGTCAATAATTTTGACATTTTTGAAACATTCATAAAAAAATTGGAATGTCGTCTGCAGACGCCTGCCGCGAGGAAAGTGTTAAGGTTAATACACAAATCCTTACAACCTCAACCCTATTTGAAACCTACACTGGCTGCACAGATTTCCTCAGTCCAACTCCCTGGGCGATCACGATTGGCAATATATTTGGAAGGAAAAGTTCTTTTGGGTGAAGGCTGGCTAATTGGACTAAGACATGGGACTCCTAATCTGGTGGACCCTAGTTCTAATCCTGCTACTGGGGGTGATGTTTCCCCGCTAAATTCTGCCCATTTCATTCCCATGATAACTTTATCTCAAATTCAACCTTGGGGACATTAGGGTTAATCAATGGTGTTCTTTCCCTCTTAATCTGTCAAAGATACACATAGTAAGCAAATAATGAAAATATTCAATTTTTCTATGCACCCAAAATGATTTGAATCTTGGAAAATTATCTCATCAAGATAGAAGTATGAATGTATGATAACCATCCAAATCCTACATGCTCTTACCTCTGTACGGCTACTGCTTTCTGTACTTTGGATACATTAGCAATCCCGTGGATTAAAACTATGGGTTTACTGAACAACTGCTGGGCATCAAGCTAGAAATACACAGAAAACAAATATAAACATTTATAAATCGTAAATCAGTCTATTTCAGATTCAAATATAAAAAGTCTTATAATTTAATATCAATTGTCCTACATGTAGATGCTTGAAATGAAATCAGAATTTGTATTTACTACATATCTCAGAATGATAAAAGGGTAAAAGTTAGTAATACTTATTTCAACTTTGTTATTTACCTCCTGAGCAGAAACTGAAAATCGCCAGAAAATAAAAGAATCCTTTGCTCATCCTAAGGGTATTTCAAAATCTGTAAAAGTAACGCGCTATACACACTGGTGTTTTGATTGACGCTTGTATTCAGAACAGTGTGCGATTTGGTGAGATGCACTTTTCTTACCACACACTTCCTTTGCATCAATACACACACATTACTGTAAAACACTTAAATTTCATAGATACTTTATTTCACGAATTTAAAATTACTGCTATTTTAGCGGGCATTTAATTTTTCGCGAATATGGAAAATTTTCAATACAAAATTGTCAGTTTTGCAAGTATTTAATTTCCCGAATCCACATCCCTTGCGATATTCTCGAAAATATATCCCATGCAAAATTAATTGGTTTAAAAGTATATGACGGCACCAGATGAGACTTCTGACTGTTATTATCCTTATTTATTTATTTATTCATTCATTTATGAGATTAAAGGAAGAAAAACAAACCTTATTTGTATTACAAAATACAAACCACACCATATTTAGAATTTTGTTAATTGTTTGGGTCATTTCCTAAAAAACAAAGCAGTCAATTTATATACCTCTTTGAAGAGAGCAGGATTCATCGCCAACACCAGTAATGCAGAGGCTCCAAATAACATGGCTTGTTTCACCTAAAAATATACAAACCCAATATAATCAATTCATCAAAAGTGTTGCATTTAATAGGATGCACGATAATAATAATAATAATAATAGTGACAAGGCACATATCCACTCTAAATAAGAGCGCTCAAGGCACAAACATAAAATACAATATAATAGAAAACGATAAACAACAATGCAATAAAACTACTTAATTATTACAAAATGTCTCAGACATCAGATGTGTTTTCAACAGTTTTTTGAAGATTGTAACAGTTTTTGCAGTTTTAATAAGGATAGGAAGTTCATTCCAGAGACGAGGAGCTGCAATAGCAAAAGATCTGTCTCCCCAAGAGCGCTTAGATATAGTTTCTTGAAGAAGTTGCATTTGTCCAGAACGAAGAGTGCGAGTTGGCACATAGTTTGATAACAATTCAGATAAATATGATGGGGCAACATTGTTGATACATTTATATACAATAAGCAATATTTTGAAAACAATTCTCTGAGCTACAGGGAGCAAATGGAGTCCCTTTAAAATTGGCGTAATATGGTAAGATCTTTTAGAGAATGTCTAAGAAGAAGAAAACAAAATCTAAATTATATGTAAAAATAAAATATTCCTGTGGCACATCTGTAAACCAGGGCTTGAAGTAAGTAGGAACAGGGAGCAGATTTCCCTGCTAAACCTCAAAATTGCCCCTGGTTATTCCTTTGCACTCATCTTCAGGATGACATATTTTTGTGGTTTTACCATTTAATAGCCTCTGGTATGTGACAAATTGCCTCTGGTCCTGAAGCAAAGATCGTGAACCAGGGGCAAAAAAATTATTTGATTGGCGTAACCCGACCGACCCTATTTTTACCGCCGACCCTAAACATTTTTGTGTGTGTGTGTGAGAAAAAAAAGAACCCCCCCCCAAAAAAAGAAATATGTGTCAAAGAAACAGTGAAAATGTGTATTTGTGCCATTTGTTTATGTCTGTATTGGATATGTTTGCTGGTATATAAAATTTCATAGACGTTTTATAGATTTAAAATTTTTAAAAAATCCAACCTACCTATCCTATTTTTTTTCTCTATGTTACGCCAATCAACCTTTTTTTTAGGCCTTAGCTCCTGGTTCTTTATTCCTTAATTCAAGCAACTGTAAACATATCACCATGATCACATTTATATGTTCCACATTACATTGGACGCCTTGTTTTATCAATATAGCATGCTGAGGTACGATGTATTTGCAGCAACATTTTTGCTATGCAATAGTAAATAAATTGTTGGTTTCACCTAAAGAAATAACTTGCAGTGTACCCACACAAAATATCTACCCTGGGCATGCTTACTATTAGGATTATATTGCACACATACCTGGTCTAATAAAGAGCATTTTGGTGAACCTGATGTCCCTGTAGATCCTGCGTTTTCTTCCAATGGTGGTAGGTATATGACACCTATCCAGTCATCATCAGATTGGTCCTGTGCGGTAGATGGCTTATTGCTTGAGGTGTCAGTGGATCTATGGCTACAATTATTGGCAATCTGTTAAAGTGTAAAAGTCATGAATGCATAATAAGTGATAGATTGAATCCGTACTCCCAAATATTGATTTTGAGATACAAAAAAATAAAGGATTGAAATTATTTTGTTTTCAATTGTTTTTAGAACCCTTCAATCACCCATATCTTTGAAATTAATGTCCATTTATTTTCTGCTAAATGTTGCATTGCAAATAACCAATAAAATAACTAAAACTTATTTTGCTTGATCGCATCACATACAATGTATGTTTAGTATGAGACCTCATCAACATCTCATAAGTCTTCTTTCAACAAAACCATGAGTTGATTGAGAGAAAACAAGTATTCAGTACACTAAAATAACATCCAACCACATGAGACCAGTCTGGAAAAGAAAATGATACACATAAATGTAACATGTGGCCGCAATAATAGACCGAATGTGGGTAAATAATTCAGTTATTTTAGAACTTGCCATTTTCCTATATTCACAAAACAAGAATATGTCTGTAGCAAGATAACATGATGTATAACATATATACCTATGAGGAGCCATTTCTTACCACGCACAATACTTGCATGTAAATGCAATGCAAAGATGTAAATGGTGTATAATGTGAAATTGGTGGCAGTTGTGTGATGCTATCGTCTAAAGTTACAGGCTTATTTGCATTGGAAAATCAGAAGTGGATGTTTTACTATTATATAATAATTGGTCTATATTTATTGTACTCAATTTACATTTTAGATTTCAGATGTTCATAGTTTTTTTACCAATTATATTTGTGATAATTACATGTACACTGGTATATATATGTTACATTGCATCATCTACTATTTTAAGGAGAATATCATTATATTACAATTTTTTTGTTTCAAATTTATTTTGAATTTGACAAATGCCACAGCTCACTTGAACTGTCATGTACATGTACCACCCTGGTGTGGGGGAATGAAGGCTAATGTAAATGGTGCACAATGTAAAATTGGTGGCAGTTGTGGGATGCTATCATCTAAAGCTCCAGACACATTTGCATTGGAAAAGCAGAGTCAGTGTTTTATGCATGATAATGGAATTATACTTTAATTTTCATTTTACATTGTAGATTTTCATAGTTTTTTAACAATTTTCTGTGATAATTACAATGGTACATGGTTACATGTATGTAGCATCTTCTACTTTTTATAGGGACAAATTGTTACATTTCAATAATTTTGTTTCCAATATATTTGTAATTTTACCTTACCACAGCTCCCTGGTGTTGAAACACTATATATGAAGGCAATTTAGCACCAATAACATTTTCACATACCCATACAGGAATACCAGCTGCAATTTATTTTGTCATCAAGATTTTCATTTTGGTGGCAGGTGTGGGATGCTATCGTCTAAAGCCACTTAGGGTTATTACATACAATATATTGCGATATTGGAAAAGCAGGAGTGGATGTTTTTGTGGGCAACAGATTACTGTCATGCATCACCCTTCGTTCACTGGGTTGCATAATAGAAAAGTTTGAGCTATTTTGTTCTCATTAAATCATTCCAACAGAAGTCCTGTGCGTCTGAGACTAATATACCTAGCCTCAGTGTGCGTGTCCAACAGTCCACTGTTCTGTTTACAATGCTCCAGGTCAGCGCACGCCTAAAAACCTATTGAATAATTTCTTTTGTATGCACAGGCTTCATTTTTCATGCTGAATGCACAGCTGACCTGACATTGCTCAATTTGATTGGATTGGAAAAGTAAGGATTTCTTTGTTTCTGTCTGTCCGACAAAAGTAGCCACCTTATCATAGCCATTTTTACAAATAAACATTTGTCAAGGAACGCCACATTCTGTGGTCAAAGGTTATTTATTATTAAGTATACTCATACAGTATAGTCTTGTGAAGTTGGGCCTATTCGGTGTTATGCGTAGCGTGTGTAAACAATGACGTTTGCACCAAAGTTGTACACACAAATTGGAGGAATCCAAGAAGATGAATGGTTATAGGTGTTTGTTCCGATCACTTTTTTTTGGCTATGATTTTTTCTTCACAATCACATCAATCAAGATAATTTGATATAATCAGATTCAGAAGAATCCCATATTTTTCTCATTATGTCTGGTTATTTTTTCTTGATTTAGAATTTAAATACCACTTCAATTTTATCTCAGGATCTTACCGTTCTGAGTTTACCGCTTCCAAACGTCCGTCCTTCCTCTGGTTGGATCCCAATCCCAGCAAATTGACCTTGGATTTCTTCAACAACGTCAACATCTCCCGCGGAATCGTCTCCTTCAAAATCATTGCTTTGTAACACGACCACGGCAT